>VWPU01016069.1:0-142497 GCA_013398955.1 Callaeas wilsoni
GCTGCTCCGCGCCGCTGCGCGCCCGGCCGGCGGCGGGAACAAAGGGCCGCGGGCTGAGCGCTCTCTCCCTGTGCCCAGGACGCGGCGCTGAGGCTGGTCGCCCGCCGCCGCCGCGCTCCCGCTCCCGCCCCCCCCGCCACACAAAGGCAGCCGCAGCTGGACGGGCGAGGGACCGCGCTCCACGCCAGGGCTCCGGTGCAGCGTCTCGGCTGGTCTTCTCCATACTCATGAACATACAAAGGTCAACCCCTATCACGATAGCACGATATGGGAGACCGCGGAATAAAACCCAGGATTTTGAAGAGCTCTCGTCCATACGGTCCATCGAGCCAAGCCAGAGTTTTAGCCCGAATTTAGGCTCGCCGAGCCCGCCGGAGACCCCGAACTTGTCGCATTGCGTTTCTTGCATCGGGAAATACTTATTGTTGGAGCCTCTCGAGGGAGACCACGTTTTCCGAGCCGTACATCTGCACAGCGGCGAGGAGCTGGTTTGCAAGGTAATGCCTCTCCTTGTTCTCCCCCCGCCCCCGGGTTCTCCCCTGTCGCGCCTGGGTTTCCCATGTCTTGCAGGAGGGCGAGCGCGGCCGCGTACCTCATTTATTGTACAGTGGAGAAACAAAAGGCAGGGAGACAGGATTATAGGCGCATCCTGTAACTTTTCCCTCTCTCCAGACAATGGCCACGTTATAGCGGTGGCCCGGAGCCAGGTCTGCCTTCTGTTGGCAGGGGAATATTGTTCTGGAAAGAGCCGTTCTTGAAGTAGGTTTTAACGTGAGTTCAGACAGGAGAAAGCCTCATCTTCCCCGCACTCACTTTTCAAAATGGAGTAGGGAATCCCCAGCTAATTTTAAGGTGTCGGGACCTGCTGACTTCCTCGATTTTTACTGCCCCCAATTCTGTGCGATGGGGTACGGAAGACGATGGAGAAGTGGGGGCTGGGGGCAGATTGCCATCAGCTTTGTCTTAAAAGTGATTTAAAAAAAAGAAGAACCGCATCTAATTAATCAGCCTGAGCTCCCTCACGGTGGAGGTTGTTTGCAAACAGCATCCTCCCCCACTGCCCAGCTGAGCAAGAATAAAACCTGCACACCTACGGTTTTTAGAAGTGCAGACAAAATAGCTATCCCACTCTTTGTAGCCTGCCGGCTTTTCTCTGCCTCCTCCCAATTTGCTCTTACTATTAAAAGGTGAGCTGTAGGAAAAAGAAATCCACATGCGTGCACATCTGTGGAGGGATGTTTTTCTGTTTTTTAGCTGAGGGAATATTATCCTTTGTTCCCAAATAGTGATTCTCATTGTCTGTAGTGAGACATACTTGTGTCCAGCAAACTGAAGCAGTACCCAGTAGTAGTTTTATAACTACGTAGCAAGTTGCAACCTTGCAGCACATGCTGCAGTGTTTGTATTATTCCCCAAACACGGAATTAATGCCATTTGGCAAATTTCTAGATGGAAAAGTAAATGTATTATAGCTTACTAGTATTCCAGAGATTAATAATAGTGTTGCTGACTGTTTCATACTTGATTCATAAAAAGTAATGGACTAGGCTGTAGCAGAGAAGTGAAAATAATTGCTCCTCCTTGCTATTTGTGAAGATTGGAGTTACAAGGGCAATTTAAATATGCTTACTGATTGAGTTATAAAACCTGATGTTAAGGCAGCCGTAGGACTTCATGTGATTATTTAGGGGAAAAAAGGCCCATGGTTTTGCAAAGAACTAATATTGCATGCTGAACTGGATGCTTTGTTACTAAACTGAAACAGAACATGAGAATTTCGAGAATGAAAGCCCAGCTCGATGCAGTAGTACAGTGCTGCACTCTAGGACATTGGCATCTTCTCATGAAATAAACAGATCCCACAAAGCTGCTGCTCTGCATGAAATTCTAGGTGAACTTGCGTAGCAAGTGGTAAAGCGGGGGCTATGCGCTTCTTTGTTTCCTGTTTGGTTTGCAGGATTAAGGCACTGTTTTGATAACAGTATAACTGCAGCTCACAAAGACTGGGCTGTTATTTTTTTTCTCTTCCATTTAAGCTGTATGTTTTTCAGCTGATCCTGACATTTGAATAGTATCAGTTTTTCCATATGTGCGAGGAACTACTAGCTGTGCTCTAAAAATACAATCTTAGCCTGGTTTGCTAGTTTGTGAGTGTGCAGTTGTCAGTCCTGAACTCGGCTTAATTTAATGCGTGCTTGAAAATGCCTGCAGTAGATGACAACTATTTGTCAAGTAGCCTTCCGGCAAAGAGACCTGCTCTCTGGTATCTTACTGAAGATGCTCTTAGAGATTGCTTGCAGAAACGTTGGGTTGGATAACAGACACATACTGATGATTCTCAAGATTCATTTGGCTGCACCCACTGACTATACAGATGCCGTTATTTGCTTCAAGGCTCTGTGGCATCCAAACAATGGTAACTTCTCACTTCCAATTCCCAGCAAGAACTAAATCAAACTGCAGCTTATTGGACACTTGCTGAATTGAGGCCAGGGATCTTAAAAGCTGGGATACAAAGAAGCCCTGTATAGAAGGTATTTGAGACTGTAGCAGTATGATAGTGCTTCCTATCTACCCCCTTTCAAACACAGTACTGGTACCTATCCAGAACTGCTTATTTAACACAGTCTGAGAACCACAAAATAGAACTAATTTACATTATGATAAGCTGGTTTAGGACAGAATTCTGGAAAGACGTTTTTTCACATGAAGGTTTGAGCTACGTGAATATGCCTGCTTAAATTTTATTTTATAGCAGCTGCTTTGTAGAAGAGCCATTCACTTACAGTGTAGTAGTTAGGAGTTTTGAGATCCAAATGTCAATGAATTCCCCTCTGGAATGAATTGCACACCAGGGATTTTAGCAACACCCCCTCCCCACCCTGCTTCTGCTTCCCTGGCGCACCATGTCACCAGAATGCCTCAGTGCTAATCCTCCCCCCGTAAAATGTGCTGGGTCTGTTTGGCAGTCTGCCTTTAAGGTTGTTTTTCCCTGTGCCGGGGTAAGGCAGCGCAGGTGTGGGGTGAGGGGAAAAGGAGGTCCGTGAGGAGAGGGTGTCCCAGTTTCTTGGGATTTGGGTCCTCTTCTGTGGAAGGAGTTTATTGGGATTGTACTCGGAAGCATTAAATGATGCAGATTTTGAAGCCTAAGGTAAATTTTGATTGAACTATATCTTTCTCACTCATTTTTAAAGGTTTTTAAAGCTTTAGGGAAAAGAGGGAGAGATTTGCTTCTCAGAGGGGGTACAAATACCCACTACCAGAACACAAATGCTAGAATACAGAAAGGAAAAACCAATTGCAGTTTAAAACCGTGGTTAGAGAACTAGACCAGTTCTTAATTTTTATATTTCGTTCAAAGGACTCATGACTACCTTAAATTCTTTTTATCAAAGTAACAAAACACCCACAAGTAAGTTACATATTAATTGAATTTTTATGCTGGTGGAAATCCGTGCTTTGTAGTCCTCTGCAGGAGGTATAATTAAAAATAAAAATCACTCCCTTCAATACTTTGCTCACAGTCTCTTTTAGCACACCGACTTCTGTTATTCTCAATGAAGTCTTTCATTTTCTTGTAACGTCGTCTTTTCTCAATTGACTCAAATACTGATTCATTCGCCATCACTAGATTATAGTAACTTTTTATATTTGGGTTTCCCAGCAGCTTTTTTAGTTCTTACAGCTCATTCATAAGATCAGTGATAACATACTTAGTAGTAAAGGGACACTTTGGTTTTAATGGAGCACTTGATTGAAATGCAGAGGGTTCAGGGTGGTTTTGTCTTTGCCTTTTGAAGGGTATTTGTCTGTGCTCCAACAAGCAGAGCTATTTCCCGGGTTGTCCTTCTGATCTTATAAACAGCCATTGTGGAACTGAGACTTGGAAAGTGAAAGTGACTTTGCTGTTTTTCAGAGATGAAAGAAAGGCAGGAAGTAAATAGGAATAGCAATAGATGATACTTTAAGCCTGAAAATCCTTAAGGCTTTAATGGGTTAATAAAATCAAAAGAGGCAGGCATGTGTATCAGGGTGGATTTAATGTGACAGCTTCTCTCAATACAAAGCTACTGGCTGTATTTTTTATGAGTTTATTTGGATGGAAAATAGAAAAGAAACACGTTTTCTTCTGAGTACTGCCCTTATACATCACTCGTATTCACAGCTTAATTTAGATTGCATTCTGCATTTGATCGGCTGTTAGCTAATGTAACTGTGCTTGCTACCAGTTTTGAAGACTAGCCTTTCCTGTCAAGGTTACGTGTGTCTTCTGTGTGGGGTTGTAGAGTCTGCTTTGTCTTGTCCTCAGTGCTGTGAGCTTGTGACATCCTGTTTACATTGGTGCAGCTTTCAGCAGCAACATAAATTGTACTTAGAGATGGTTTTGTTAGCAGAATCAGGTGTACCATGACTTCACTGTCCTTCATGTCACTAACCCTGGCTTTACTGTCATTGTTCCTGCAGGTGTTTGATATTGGCTGCTACCAGGAGTTATTAGCACCATGTTTTTGTCTGCCTGCGCATAAAAATATCAACCAAATTACTGAAATAATTCTTGGGGAGACAAAAGCGTATGTGTTCTTTGAAAGGAGCTATGGGGACATGCATTCGTTTGTTCGTACCTGCAAGAAGCTTAAAGAAGAGGAGGCAGCCAAACTCTTCTATCAAATAGCTTCCGCTGTTGCACACTGCCATGATGGTGGACTGGTACTGCGAGATCTCAAGCTGCGAAAGTTTATTTTCAAAGATGAAGAAAGGTAAGAGTCTCCCTCACTTTATGGCTGGGGGTGCCTGAGGTCAGGTAGTTGGAGTTGCAGGACATTGTACCCTTTGTTGTCACTGTACCGTTTGTTTGCGGTACACTTTACCTTCCTCTGCAACCTGATCGCAGGATGGATGTGCCGCTTTACCTTCTGGCTTAGGTTTTGGAGTAAAGTAAGTATAGAGCACTGTTTGCATCAGTGCTTGGCCTCTGCATCTCCACCTAGAGGAGTTTCCTCATTCCTGATGGGGAGACATCTCCTGCAGGAGAGCTCTGAAAGGATGTCTGGTGTAAGAGCTGCACTATCGTAAAGGCTGGTGGTGTTAAAAGAAGACCCAATATGTTAGAGGACTGGGCACTGAAATGGCTTGTTCCAGTGACGAGGCGTAAAAAGGAAGAACAGTCAAGTGTTTTCTGTAGGACTGTTCTTGTTTTCCGTGCTGGAAGGGTCTGGTGGCTGCTTGTAAGAGTATTGTGGGGTCACTAATCCTACTGAGGCTGAAACTGCCTTGCACCGGGAGTGCTTGTTTGTAGTATCAGCTGTCGTAGTACTTGGTGAACTACTTTTTTTTTTTTTTTAATAATATCTCCTCCCTATACACCCTCCTGTGTAAGTGATTTGGGGAAGGAGCATGGGAAGACAGGGAAAGAGTACTGGATGCTCTGGGTATATTGTTGAAGTGCTCTTTCTGATATGGAGCGATAGCTGTACTGTTGTACCTGTGGAAATTTCCAATCTCTTTCCTTGTGTTTACCAGTCTTCTTTGTCTTGAATGATGAATTTATTTGCAACTTCCACATAAGGTATCAGAGCAGTAAATACCGTTAGAATAATGTCAACCTTTCACAGAGTGATTAAATTGGAAGATGATCATTAAAAAAAACCCAAACATCTGAACAGGAACAGAGCCTGCCTTTGTGCTTCTTCCTATCTTAGTAGAGAATGGGGAGATATTTTTCTCTTATAATTAAATCCTAAAAATTGTCTGAAAACTTGTTCAAACTGCTAGAGAGTGAAATGGATGTTCTGGAGAGCTTTGTTAAAAATAATCAGTGCATATCAATTCTGTTCGGGGGAGTTACAAGCAACAGCCAAATTCTCTAAGTTCTCCGCAGGCTCAGGAACTTGGTGACCCAAAAATTAGAAAAAACTAATACACAATTCATTCAGGAAAGAAAAGTTGATGGTCCTAAAATAAAAATGACATGATAAAGATGACCATCTATCTCATTTAAATATTCTCTACTTAAATTTTATTGCAAACTGAGTTTTGCAAAAAGGCTTCTCCTTTTAATCTGTTTACAGACTGAAAAATAAGACGTATTTTCACTTCTTAATTCAGTTCAGACGATTGTCTGCAAAGCAGATTGCTATTCCTTATTTTTCTTCTGCAGCCCCACGGTCTGATTGCCCCCTCATCTTTTTCAAATGAAAAAAGCCTAAAATTAAATGAGCTTAATATCCATTCATAGAGGAATGCAGAGCAGGTAGATATAAACTGCACTTCCACAACTTTTACTCCCAGTTTAATAATTAAGCACTGTTGTAGCACTTCTGATGCAGATAAGAAGGAAACGTGTGCAAAATAGTTGAGAGAAGGATTATTCTCTGTTGTAGCTGATAACGTCCTAGTGTTAAGGTGGATTTTTTTTCCTGGGGGTATGTGTAAACCTGTGTGGTTTTGCATGAAGAACAGAACTTGGAAGAGCTCCTTCAAGGGAAGGCAGCGTGAGCTCAAAGCAGTGCAGTGGGAGCAGAGGTAGGCCTGTGCTGAATGCTGTTGAACTCCTACCCTGCTGCTTACTAGGAACTGAGTGCAGCGTAGGAGGCACAGGGCCAAATCCTTCAGCCACCTAAGAAAAGTGCTGTGTACTGTAATAGCAGTGTTGGCTTTTATGAATGTTTTTAACTTAGCTGTTGTCTGCAAAATGACACTTTTGAGCATTGTCTTCTAATTAGACAATAATTCACTTTAAAGGTCAAATAGGACTTGCTGGTTATTTTTAAGATAATCATAATGTGGTTTTCTTCTGGATGTAGTGTTGGTTTGTAAATCGGAAGGTATTGTAATCCTTTCTCTGCTAAATAAACAGAGATGAAATAATGTGAGATAGAAATAGAACCAAACAGCAGCGACTGCCTTTTTTCACATCCTCTGATCATCATACTGTAATCAGTCATCACTTTCAATCTGCTGCTATATTTAGAAATGAAAAATCTTCCTGGTCGTCCTGAGTTCACAGAGGTGTTGGTGTGCTGCTTGCACCTCCGGGAGCTCCTTTGTGGCTGAGGCTGCTGCTGAGGATGCCTGTGTGCTGAGCAGCCGTCCTTGAGGAGCTGCCGTCAGCAGCAGTGCCTGGCAGATGGATGCTGCACCATCCCTTGCTCTCTGGTGCTCATAATGAACCAAAGAGGGAGAGAAGAGATAAAAATGATGTTTTGAGAAATGCGTGTGAACTCTGCTGCTGTGCGTCACCTGCTCTTCACTGGAGCTCTTTCTTTGTAGTTCTTTTCCTATTTCTTCAAGGCTGTTTTTCTGCAGTTCATTTTAAGTACCTACTGCTTTGGAACTTCCTCTTCTTGAAGTCTCTCATGGCTTTTATTTTGGTAGAAGAAAAATGGGAAATCCAGCATGCAGGGAACACATGAATGGAAAGCTTGGTGCTTTTAGTTTTTTTTTTCAGTAATATGCTTGTCTGCTTTTAGCTGAGAGCTGCCAGACTGGAGGAGCCAGAGGGAATGTGAAGGTTATATGGAAGTAGTTCTATTTGTTTAAAAAAGAAACCAATTTTAAAGCATTTCTTAGTACATCTTCTTTTATTGATCCTAATGAGATCCTGGTAGTTCAGTAGGAAAATAGAGCTCCTGAAGTTTTGCAAGTGGGTGCATACAGTGTTGAAACTTTTTTCTACCGCACTCCCATTATCTAAATTACAGCTGGAATTTGCAAAGGTTTGGGCTCCTGATCTAGCAGCACCACGAGTGCTCTTTGCATCAACTTGATGTCCTCAGTAAAAATGCATGTAATCTGGGTGTTGCAAATCACAGTGCCTTGGGATGTTTCTAATGAACTGGGACGTAAGAAGGTGGAATAAAGTATTGTTATAGGCTGGTAGCACTGAACATTTTGTAGGGGTCCTAATTGTACTAGAGGTGTTATCTTAATGTGCTAAATCAAAGACAGACTGTGATCATATCTTACACTATTGCATGTGTGTAAGTACATCATCACTTAAAATGACACTCAGAATTCCACTGTGGAAACAAACAGAAACAATTTGTCTGTTTGTAATTTATAGTTTCTTTAAATCCTGAACTGCAGGAAGTTCAGGGTAAATAGGGTAAATTGCGTTCCATAAAAATGATGTGTGCTGTTGCTACATGGGTTTTTTGTTTTGTATAAAAGGTAGTGTGGTTGTGGTTTTTAGGGGGAGGTGTCTCTGGATCCCTTTGTAAACTATAGGTGAAATAGCCAGTCTTGTAGTATTGAAATTTCAGAGTTAAACTCCACAAACATGCAGCTGATTTTGATGAAGCCGAAGTTCTAAGACATTACAGCATGGCTGGAAATGTTTTGTAAGACTGGGTTAGCAAGCAGCAGCACATCTATTAAATGAGCGCAGTGGCTTTCAGAACACTGAAAATACAGAAAACAACACTGACTTCCCATGCTGAGTCTCAGCAGACTTTCTAAAGTACCTCTGAGATACTTGAATACTTCAAAAATTGTGTCCTTACACTTCAGAATGAAACTTGAATCCAAAACAGTGGATGACCTGCGGTAAAACATGTGGTCTTGTATGTTTTCCACTTCCATCCATGTTGTTAAATATTTTTTGTCCTAGGTCTTAAGCCAGGTTGGTGTTGATGTTGTGAGGCTCTTGCTCTTGAGTATTTTATCTGTGTTGATGGCATGGTATTTACCGTTTTTCATGGACAGACTGTCCTCATAGTAGGCCCTTGGGCCGAGCAGCCGTGCCCTTCTCCTAGCTGGTGTCCCATAATGATGTTGCAGAACAGGCAGGTTTTTTTGGGTTGTGCTAAAAATAGTGCTGTACACAGTATATAGCTAATAAAGCAGTTCATCAGTCTGATACATAGCAGATGCTTTGAGAAAGAGCCATCTGAAAGATCTCAGAATTAAATGAAGCATTTCTGTGTTGGTTGTTTCAATGGTTTGCTTAATACAAGAACATTTCTGCTGTCAGGGAATTATTAATTTCTTTAGTGCGTTTTTAAGCCTTTAATTATATTAAAATATTAGCTGTCGTAATATTTGAAGCTTAAAGACCTTGTACATTCATCATACTTGTTGAAGGGAAAATTAAAATAATTTTGGTATTTAGATATTGTAATTTTCCTCTATTCTTTGAGTAAATATGAGGCAGGTGGGATTCAATAAAAATAAACAGGATTTGACACTTTTTGCTCTATGCCAGGAGAATGCAGCCTGTACAATACACTAATTTAGAAAGTCTATGTTAGCATAACATATTTCCTTGATGCTTTTAGAATATTTTTTCCTCTATAATTTCTCAGCTTTGAGTGGATGATGCTTTAACATGACCTAGTTATGTTGCTTGCAATTGTCATGATACAGACCTGATCCCACAAAAAATACAAATGCATATACCAACCTTTTTGTGCGTAGACCTTTCATTTTCTTATAGTTAGTAGTAAATCTTTTCCCCAGCATTTGTCAAATTGTAATGTGGTCAGCAGCTTTCTCATCAGTGTGTTAGAATTTGCTGTTACCCTTAAAATTCCAAAGAGAACATGTAAGTTAATGCTTTCCCTAAGTCCCGGAAAAAGAGTCCTAAAGTGGAAGAAAATCAAACAAAATGGGAGTGCTCTTAAAATAACTGAAGATTTAGAAATAAAATCAATCTTCATCTATTTTGTCATTTAAGCACTTTGCACTACCCAGAATGGGGCCACAGGACCAAAGAGCACAAGTTCTTCAGTAGTGGAGAATCACAGGTCAGATTTCAAACCAGAAATTATTATTCTTAGAATATGGGAAGAAGGCAAATTTCTTCATGGACAGCAAATCTGCTGAGGCTTAGGGTAGAAGATGAAGTGGTTGCACAGCTGTTTTGCACAGAAGGGTTCGTGCCCCCTTTGTTTTTATGGGGTTTGGTTACTAAGTCTCTGTTCTCTCACCCTGTTCCTGGGAGCAGCACTGAATTTGTTTTGTGTTTGGTGCCATTCCCAGCAGGAGGGATGAGGGAGGCTGTCTGCAGGTGGTGAACATCACATCCGCCCTGTGAAGTTCATAAATCTCCTCCTGAGGGCATAGATAGTCATACAGGTTAATTGTTGTGCCAAAGGTTATAAATTAATGCAAAAGCCAGGGAAGATTTGGCTGCTGTCTGGCCCTGGGATGATGGTGGAAACTCAAATGGACCTTGAGTCAGCTCAAAGCCTTTCAGTGAGACCATGAGTGTCAAGAACCTTTGCTGTTGTGCCCAGCGCTGGAGTTTGCAGGAGGTTTTACCCCTGGACTGTCCGTGGTTCATAGTAGGGCCTTGTCTTCTTCTCTCTCCCTGTCTGGGCAGGATGCTGTGGTATGTGGTGGCCGTCACGCCAGTCATGGGTGGTGCCTCTCCTGAGATGCTCATCATGGAGTTGATCTCTCTGATGAAAGGTGCTTTGTAGTCCCTGGAAGTAGATGTGTCTTAGGACATCTCAAATTGAGTTCAACAGCTGGTCCTTTCGAAGACTTGAAAACCCGTAGGCTTGCTGCAAAATGGTCCATGTTGAATTATGAGTGGAGACCGAGAGTATCTGTGGATGTCTGCGCTGGGCGTGAGGAAGGGAGGCAGGAGCCCAGCTAGCCACAGCTGCAGTGGATTGTCAGAGTGAAATTCTTCTGCTGCCTTCTCTTCTAAATTGTCCTTATTATCACACCGGGAGATTACTTCAGGCTTGTGAGGGAGAGGAAAGGTGGAGATTGTAAACAGGAGCCAACCTGGGGCATACTTAGTCTTTAGCACCTGCTTTTTGGTAGATATGTATTGCTTGGAGACAGGATTGCAGATATCTAAGCAAAAGGTTTTCAGTAAGGTTGTGAAATAATGGCATGGCTCTGCCTTAGAGATGTTGAGCACCCATCATAGGCTCAGAAAGTGCAGGGCTGTTTTCACAACCTGCAGTTATGTTAACAAAATAAAATTGTGGTCTCCTTTCCCTGTGGAGCTTCATCATACATTGTATGAAAAGACCTAGAAAAGATGGGGAACACAGCATGTGGCTGACAGCACAGCCTTTTAAAACTCTGATCTTCAATGTGATCTAAAAAGATAAAAGTGAGGTGGTGAAGTAGCTGCCCTGAGCCAGATTCTTACCAAAACATGGATTGCTCAGGGTATTGTAACCGAGCGCCTCTGTGGAAGGGTCTGCACTGGATTTCACAGTCTGCACCCCAACACATGCACCGCTACCTACCTACTCTGTGGGGAGCATGTTTTGTCCTTAGGCAGTAAGGCATGGAAGAAACGAAGTATATGGCATACAGGACAGGCTGTTCCCAGCAATTCTATTTGAGTGTTGTAAAGCTGAGGTCTTTGGAGCACCAGCCCTTCCTGGAGGTGAGTCAGAGCATTTTTAAGTAGAATTCTGTAGGAAAAAACCCTAGACCAGCTTAAAACTAGTTAAAAGCTCTAAGTTGCTGGGTACTGCACGTCGGCGGGGGTGCAAGCAGGGCTGACTGTGCTGTTAGCATCCCTGCAGAGGAAGGGTGGAGGAGATGTAATTTTTAGAGGCTTCCTTATTGTGCGGAAGTACCAGTGAAGGAATCTTCCCGTAGGAACAAGGTTCATCCTGTAAACCGGTGCTGCCGGCAAGTCCCAGTTGCCTTTCGAAACATATCCTTGAGCCTGTTTCGTTATGCAAGAGACTGTCTAACAGCCTTTGTGCAGAGTTTGTTTTTTTTCTTCCCTGAAGTTGTGTAGGATGTTGTGTGGTGAACTCTCATGCTCTGTGCTGTTACAAACTGGAAAGGGATCTATTGCTGGAAGGAGCAGGATTTAAATTGATGGCATAACATTTCCCCCTGCTCCTGTGTGCCTCTCTGCCCCCAAGGAGATCGGGTAGTTGTGAGTTCAGAACGTGTCTTTGCAGCAAAGCTGCAAATCATCTGCCCAGGGTTTCGTTACCACCTTCTCTGTCTCTCTGGCTCCTGGCAGCCTAGTTCTACATTATTTAGGAGATATTCCCTTAGTTTAAAAAAAAAAAAAAAAAAAAATCAATTAGCAAAAGATAACTGCTTCCAGTGTCTAGCTTCCCTTTTATTTTTTTGCTTTCTTGTGACTCTAATTGCATGCATGCTCTTCTCATCTTTATGATGGGGCATGAGCAACTGACCTCCATTAAATGACCTGTAAATTATTGGCCACATAGGAGCAATCCCTGGTCTACTGGGCAGTCAATGGCTTGAGTGCTTCTACGTAGGGAAAGGCTTTCCTAGTTTAAGTGAGAGTAATATTGAAATATGGGATAGCATTGCTTGGGTGCTTTTAGTTTTTACTGTTGGAGAAATATTGCGAAGCACCTTTAGAAATTGCCATTTTATATTTACCTGCAATTGTATTAATAAAATGGCAATTCAGATGTTAATGATGGTTGTTTCCTGATCTCCAGAGTCTGCTGCATAGAATCTGTAAATCTGGATCTTCTAGTTTGACCCAGCCTTAGTAACAATTGGATGGCATATCTGGAGTGTCCATAGCAGGATGGCTCCTTCAGTCTCTCCCCAAAGCAGCTGATTTGGCTGTCATAGGGGGAGTGTTGCTCTGCAAAAATTGTGGGTCTGGTCTGCAGTTAGTGTTCCCAAAATGGGAAGGGTGGCTCGGCTGTTGTTCAGGTATTATTTCTCATACGGATGCCTTTAGGGACAGACTGGAGGCAACTGCTTTCATTGGTACAGGTGCAGGCTCCTTTACTACTGACTGCTTATTCACTGCAGTCAAGACATTGTCTTCTGAAACACTATCAGTTGTTATCTCTGGTTTAAATGTTCCAGATTTTTTTTTCTCCTGCCTTATGAGTTTAGAGCCCTCTGAATAAATCCGCTGATTTTGATATGGAAATTGTTTGCTTCTGGAGAGCAAGCATGCATGCTGGATTCTTACAGCCTGGTTTCAGTGTCAAAAGGCAGGATAGCAATTTGCTGGTAGTCCCAAAGCTCTGCAGGGAAGAATAATGTGAATCTGTTGGAAAAAAGTGTGGGATGTGCAACAAAGGCAGAGGTGAGTGCTAACTCGGAAGGTTGCATCGAAGAATCTTCTGGGACATGTTTAATTGATTATGTTTTGTTACATTACTGAAGAGCAAAGTCTGAATGCAGTCAAGTAATGAATGGCATATTGATAAGAAACTCAGAGTGGTATTGTTTTTCATGGGTTTCCCTGACGGTTTCTATGGGGACAAAGACGCATTTCCCGTCCGAGTGCTGCTGCTGCCCTCTGATTGCACTTCTGTGGTTTCATTCACCAGTAATGGGAAAGCATTCATAGGCAGAATAGCTTCCCCTTTTTAAATAGCCATGATTCAGGGTTGTATTTTTTTTTTAATGCATTAAACTAATGCAGTGTTTTATCAATGATCTGATAGATGCATAATGCTCTTTTTCCAAGTGCTTATTTGGGGTCTGCATTAAAACTCAAAATTATGTATTGTAATTACGTAAGCGTTGGCAAAAGTCTTTGTTGCCCTACAGTATGTGTACAAAGTGATTCTCATCAGGCTGTTGCAGTAGCTTGCATTTGAACTTTGGGGATTAATTTTGTTGCAACCCTTTGTTAAGCTCAAATGCTGGTGCTTTTGGAAAACTTTTTTCTTTTATGGGGATCCTTTAGTTGACTGATGTGAGTTAATTGTTTAGAGAGCTATTTTTGTTTGTCCTTTTTCTTCTCTGTGATGGGAGGCACTTCAAAGTTGATTGTGATTTCACATCTTCATGTTTGGTTTTGTCTGTCCTTTGCCTTAACAAATGTCAGGTTTTGGGTTGTCCAGTTACTCTGCAGTTGAATGCACTCCCCACCCTTTTCTGTGGAGGTTCTATATTCTCGGAATCGACTTGTAGTTTTCAGGGTCTGTTTTTGTTGGCTTTTATTCCTTTTCCTGGGTATTTGATTTCAGTGCTTTCTGAGAGAGAGTGTGTGGGGGAGAAAGAGATTGCTTCTCATTCAGCATGTCTCTGCATTCCTCTGTATTTAGACTTTGACTCCCCTTTTTCCTATTCCCCTCCATACTCTCTGCCTGCTGTCCCCTCCCAAAAAACTCACTGGAGTGCAGAATACAGAGCTCTTTTAGCCAATGCTTGAAATGCAGAGGAAGGGAAGACCAGCAGAGCTGGAAACTGTTTCTCACAGAGATGGGGTGCTGTGCACTGGGAAATAGCAGCTTCTGAGCCAGGCTGCTCCTTTTCCATTGCCTGAAAAGACGTGAAATGACTGCTGAAAGGGGAGTGAGATTTGCCGTGTACACCTGCGCAGTAGCCAGTGGTAGCACTGCACAGGCTGCGTTCCGTCGGCGAGGCCGAGGTGGCTGAAGTCATCTGTCACTGGAAACGGGCTGCAGCGGGTCTGCCCAGCCCCAGTCCTGGCTGGGGGTGAGGGGTGCTGGCAGAGCCACCCTGGGGGCTCTTTCTGTTGCCAGCTGTGTTAAGTCAGACAGCCCTTCCCGTACTCCTGTGCTCTCCTTGCTGTACGGATGGAAAACCTGTGTTGTCATCTACTGCAAAGACACCGGAGTTGACTAATGAAACCGAGAGCACCTGGTTGTGCCTGGGTGTAACTGGGAGAGGAGAAGGCCGTACTGAGGCCGTGCAGCTGGCACTGTGTGCTCAGGGGACGCAGGGCCTGCAGTCTGCCAGGGAAATGCGTGCCTGCTGCTGTGGGAGCATTGCCTGCTTGCAGAGGAGCCATTTCATCACTTGCACCTTGCACACAAGGGAGTTTCTGGTTGAGGGTTTGGGGGCTGACCAGGAGGAAGAGGACTGAAGGGTGTGTTTTTGTTTAATTTGGGACCTTTTGTTTCCTCAAAGCCTGTCAGCTCAGCAGGATGAAAAACCCGGGTTGAGTGTTCTCTTCATTTGCCCACAGCTTACAGAGGAGCAGGCAGATAAGGGCCAGCTGTTGTTCCATTTGCTTGCTTAAACAAAACCTGCTGTATCGTGCAAGGAGGCTGCAGCACCTTGCAAGGAAAGCAAGATGGGGATATGGCTTTTGTGTGCTGCTTCCGTTTTATTATCAAGAAATTATTTCTTCTCTTGGAAAAAAATACGAATTTTTGACACACCTTGCAGTCTGTTCTCTGTGGTTTTGTACTGTGTCCGTTGTAGGAAATGAGAGATTAAGGAATTCCAGTAATTTTATGTAATATAAAAGCTTCTTATTGAACTGTTTTTCTAAAGTCTTTGGCAGCTCCCAGAAATGTAAAATAGGGTAGGAAAGTAAACAACATTTCCCTGTGTTGTTGACACTGGGATGGCAGGCGAGTGTGTGTGTGGGGGGGTGAATTCCCTCCTGGAAGTTGTTTATAAATAGCCTGCTCTGCCCCACTCCCTGTGTGTGTGTGTTCTGCTTCTGTTAGTTAGCAGGAGTGAGTCGATGCTTTCCTGTCTGGCAGTTCAGTGACTTAATGCATGTTTGAGTAGCTGGCCCCACTGTTTTATTGCTACACATGCTTTTCTATGGAAAAACTGAGGTGGGCAATGCAAATAGAACCACAACTCATGTCCCTGCCTTCCCTTTCATTTCCTCTTCTCTGTTCTCTGCCCTCTTTGGCATGTTTTTTTCCTCTGGGCGTTTCTCCTTGCTGCTCTCCCTACGTTGTTCAGGTGCCGGAATGTGTCAAAGCTGAGCACTATGAAGGACTCTCCTCAAGTCACTGTCCTGTTGTGGACCCTCTGCTTTGTGTACAGGGGGAAATTTCTGTGGTCTTGGTAATTGTAGTTAAGATTTTCCTTGCATCCCACTTCCTGTGTGGTGCATTGCTGCTGTAAAGTATTGTTTGAGTGCTAATGAGGGGGTTGTCCGTGGCCAGAAGTACTGTTAGGATGGCAGTGGTAATTAATGAGGAAGCAGGTGTGTTGAGCAAAGCCCATCTGCACTGAACTGGAGGAGCAAACACTGGCCTATTTCAGGAGAGAAGGAGCTGCCCTGACACACTGTGCTTGGGAGCCAGGTATTCGGAGTTCTGTATTTATGACTTCCTCATTTGGGGCATGTTGCCAGAGGGGCTTTCACCTCTGCTAGTAAACGTATTTAGCTGTTGAAAAGGTCCAAGTGTCATGAAAGTTTATTGCACAGTTGCCTCTGGAGTACTCCATGGAGTAAAATGCTCTTCTGTTGGTTCAAAAAAGATAGGGCTGAGCTGCCCTGGAACTAAGTCTAAGGCAAAGCTGGTCCAGATGTCTTTCACAGCTCAAGCTCAATCAATGTTGTCTTCAGTAAACATTTAAGAAACAAGGCTCTCCTTGTCTATTTTAATGCCTGTTAAATTATGTGCTTTAGTCAAGAGACGCAAGTTCTGCTTTCTGGGATGAAGTTCAGTCCCTGCCTGTGAATGTCTGTGGCATGGGAGCATGGCCATGACACAGGGCTAAGAGTGATCGTAACATACCTGTGGGGTTGAGGGATGAGGGCAGTAATATCCAAAGCTGAGTTATGGCCCCAAATTGTTGAAAGGAAAATCTGCACTACTGCTAGGTCACTCTCCCATCCCAAGGCACTGGACAAGCCCTGTTCCATTGTAGTGACTCTGTTCTCAAAACCATCCTTTGCTCTGAAATAGTCTAAAGAGTGCTTGGTAATCCTTTCGATGCCTCCAACACAGACAGATTTTTAAATATAGATACAAAGCCTAGCAGTGAGAGTTGAAAGGAAAGAAAGGTTATGTTCATCTAGTGCTATGACAAGCAGCTCTGCATCATTTTTTCTGCTCCTGTGTGATATCCATAAGGGAAGAAAATTCTCTTGCAGAGATAATTACTGCAGCACAATGACAAGTTCACAGTGCTTTGCAGGCAGCAGGAGTTTGCAATCTAGATAAGGCATCCCTGTCATCTCTGCAAGTCCTTTGCCAGCTTCTCTGTTTATTCCAGTGCGAGGAGCTCCTCTGGCTTGGCTGGGTAGATAAGATTGCTGTTAATCTTGGCCTTCAGCTCACCTGATCTCCCTTTGCCCAAAAGTCTGTTTGGGAAGACTGATATCTGTTAAAAGTGCTCTTTCTTAATTTCTCTTAAAATTACTGGGGTAAAGGAAAATATTGGTCGGTTAGAGGGATCGTTTAGGGTCAGAGTGACCATTTTATTTCTGTTAAACCTTGTGGAATTACAGGTGTATGGAGCGGCTTTGCCAGCATGAAGGTGTCAAAATAACCTTGTGTAGTAAGGACTGGGTTTGTACTTGGGCATGAATCCTACACGGGTAGGTTAGCCTGCAACCAGCACAGAAAAGGTCTTGAGGTTTATGTCCTCTTTTGGAAATCATATCTATGTAAAATTAACCAAAAGCGTGACTATGGCAGTTCCTTTTCTCTTTTTAAGAAATAAACTTACTGAGTTTTATCAATTTATCTGTAACAACTGCTGTGAGTGGGATTCACTTCTGCAGTTGTCAAATTTTGTAGAGAATGACTATTATAACCATGTAATTGCAACAGCCAGAACTTGTGTTTGATGTTTGCTTACCTTGATAGTGGTGTGTTTTTTTTTTTTTGCCTGCAGGACTAGAGTGAAATTGGAAAGCCTAGAAGATGCTTATATTTTAAGAGGAAATGATGACTCTCTTTCTGATAAGCATGGATGCCCAGCCTATGTGAGTCCAGAGATCTTGAACACAAATGGCAGCTACTCTGGCAAAGCAGCGGACGTATGGAGTCTAGGTGTCATGCTTTATACCATGCTAGTTGGACGCTATCCTTTCCATGACATTGAGCCTAGTTCCCTCTTCAGCAAGATCCGTCGTGGGCAGTTTAACATTCCAGAAACTCTATCCCCTAAGGCAAAATGCCTCATACGTAGCATACTGCGTCGAGAGCCATCAGAAAGGCTGACTTCACAGGAAATTCTGGACCATCCATGGTTTTCTACAGATTTTAATGTATCGAATTCAGGATATGGTGCTAAGGAAGTATCAGATCAGCTGGTGCCTGATGTCAACATGGAAGAAGACTTGGACCCATTCTTTAACTGAGCACAAAGACTGGTGTTCAGAAGGTACACAACCTGGAGATGGACACATGAAGGAGCCCTTCCTGACCGCGTTCAATCACATCCTGCATCAGCCTAGCTTGGTAGCAAAAGACACTCAGAGGTCCTCAGATTGAGAAGGAACCTCCACAAGGAGCTAATATAACAAATGTAGCATGGGGACAGATTGGGGGGCGGGGGGAGCTTGCTATCAGGTTAGATTGATTTGGAGGAGAAAAGGCAGCATGGAGCAATTGTAGCTTCTCACCTTTTTGGAGCCAAGGAGACTGCACATGCCAATTCTGGTGCAGCTGTATCACTCCTGTTTCTGTTCCATTAAAAACAGTGGTAACTCACAACAAATAGAAACTTTTTTGCCTCAGCTCACATCTTGGCATCGCACTGTTAGATATTTAACTTCAGCCATTATTCAGGGAAAATACAATTGGCTAACTTTTTTAATCAGATGTCTAATAATTAATGGGATTAATACACAAAAAAAATTAGGTGCACAAAGACGGACATGAAAAGTGGGTGCTAAAACCAAGCAAAATTTCAGTTCATGTCTCTTGATAGCTATTTTCAAGTCATTTCTTCTAAATAAACTACTTAATATTCTTGTCAGGAAATGACATTTTAATGCTTTGTTCCCTTAAGGGGAAGTAACTGTCATTTAACAGGCTGTTCTGTTTTGTGTCAAATGGTTTGTTGCAGGAAGCTATTATAACTCGAACTTCCAGATGCATTACTGCTATAATAGGGGGGGAAAAAAGAAAAGAAGAAAACTGTATAATTTTTTTTAAAAGATATGAGATACTGGCTTCCATATCTGCCATGCTGCACGTATATGACTAGAGAGGGCAGAAAGCCCTTAACGGTGTCTTCATCTGAGAACCAATCTCTTCTTTACTGACTGGCCCATGTGTAAATAGAGGGCTCTTTATTATTGAGGAAGAGTATTGTGGGTTTTTTCTTGGAATTCCTTTAAACTTGGGAAAAGAATTGTTTGGTTTTGATTTTTGTTTATGTCCAGACTAAGAAATAAGAGGGTATTAATAAGCTGAACATTTATATTACAGATATTCCTCTTGAAACATACACAGTAATATGCACCTTTTGTATTGTCAAGACTTATTCTATTTATTGAAGAAAATGTCACAGTAGTGATGTATTAAGCCAGTACTTCAATTACGGGTTGACTTGGGATGACATGTTACATGCTGTAGTTAACACACTTCTTTTCTGTTCAGGTATTTCTGTCCCTAAATAACTTTTTATTTAGCTTCTTTTTTTTTCTAGATAGCTTTATTTGATTTAGACTGGCAAATGTTTTTATTACTGCTTTTATATTGCTGTATGATATTGAAATCTCTTGGCATAAATATTTGTGTTTCCAGTACCTCAGTTGTTCTGATATTACTGCCTGTATACGTTTTGTGAAGTGGTCATGTTTTTTGGGTAGGTACATGTGGACTTTGTAGTATGTAAATGTTACTTGAATTTGTGCTTAATTATAGTATGTGGCATGTGCGTACAGCTACTTGGCATTTGACGTATGGATGCTATTTGCCTGCCTTGCAGGAAAGTTATGGTCCCACTCTCAAGAGGATGTTTCACAGTTCTTTATCAAGAGACAAAGCTAGCTGCAGCTGACCTGCCTTGGTTCTATTTTGGTAACTAAGAATATAAAGGAGTAATGTTTTTACACTCTGAAGATGGTGCTGTGTCAAGAAGGACTTTTTTTTATTTTATAAGTACCTTATAGGAGGAAAGATTGGTGATGTGCATGGTGGGGTTTTACTGCCTCTGGTGCTTTGTCATGTATTTGGTTTAATGTTTTTGTCCTAATCTCTTCAATAAATAAAATTGTGCATATTTAACTAAACTTCAGTGGTGAACAGTGTTCTTACTGAATGTGTGAGGTGCTGCAGGAGTTTGCTCCATTAGGATCATTCAGCTGGTATTTTTTGTGTTGCTGACAAGCTCTTGCCTAGTCCCGTGAGCTGAGAAAACTTAGCACTCATATTTATTTACAAGGTAACACTGTAAGCCTTTTCATCAAAAATTTTACCATTTGCTATGAATAAAAATGGCTTTTATTTTCTTTTATTTTGGCTTGTCCTTGCATCCCACCAAGCTTGTTTACCTTTTTCAAGGGTATTAAAATGTGATGAGAACTTTGGTGATGGGAGACTCTTTGTCTGATGAAGGGAGATACCAAAATGGAGTGAGCTGGTATTTGCACTTTCCAGAATTCCAGGGCAGTGTGCATCTTGCATTTGCACCTCAATTCCAGAAAGGATGGATCTGAATTAGCACCTCCTGGTTTAATGTCTTTTATTTAAGGCCAGATTCTGTTTCTGTCATTCACCTTAATAATTAACAGATGCAGATAGTGACATGTGTAAGAGCACGTGGGGTAATAAGGTGCTTTGTGAACGTGAGGCAGGACAGATGAGTCCTGGTCTATTAAGAAAAGAGAGTTTGAACTGGGCTTTGATTTCAACCACAGTGCAGGCTATTTTCAGCACCTCTGTAGTTTCAGAAAGCTGTAGGTGGTTGACAGTCACCCCTAAAGAAACCCCCCAGCCCCAGAACTCCCCATGGCAAAATAAAGAATATTGTACCAAAACTGCTAGCACAACAGGGTTTACTGTCAGCCTGCCTAACTTTGAACTACATGATTTCTTCCTAGGTAATTCCTGGCATGTCTTTCAGTTGGTAGGTTGAGAATTAAAACTGTTGATTATAGCACTAACCAGAAATGTTATTAACATGTAGAAACACTTGGAGATCAGTTTTTAAATGATCTGTATGCCTGCAGCCAAAGTTTAAATTACTTGAAATTCTTTCAAATCAAACTCCCACAATAAATGTGCTTTATAGAAAAAAAGCAGATTGTAATCAGTCATAGAGAGAAGTGGAGCACTGAGGATTTCCCTCTCCCCCACTAAAACTTATGTGAACAGCTTCTGTTCTGTTTGGGTGGAAGTAGTTAGACCTTATTTTCCAGCAACCTGCATGCTTGCTTTTTCACTGCCAGTAATTATACAAAAAATGCAGCTGACTAATGATTGCTCGTTTGCAGTGAATTTTTTATTTGAGGGTAAAGCTGCAGAGGAATCCTTTGGCAGCTGAAATCAGTTTTATAAAATGCTGAAGGGATGTCTCGTTTTTGGACCTTCCTTGTTCCTAAAGCTAAACCCAAGAGGGAGATTTGTGGTTCTGATTTGTGGCTCTTTTTTTTCTTTTTTTATTTCTGCTTCATGGGCACTGCTAGTTGAGTACACAGGCTAGCACTGCTTGCTGCAGAAATGCTTGGAGCTTTCTTGGTGCTGCTCAACCCTCAGTTTGGGTAGCATCTGCAGTGGGATTCGGGATTTTGCTGAGCAGACTGTCACATAGTCTTAGCTGCCTCAGTCCTGGGGAAAAGGATGATCGTCTCACAACTGTGCAGGGTGAAAAGCCATGTCTACAAACAAAACCATTTCATAGAATATGACCCCATGGCAGACTGGAAGCCCTCCAGCCCCTCCTTCTCCTCTACCCCCCACAACTGGGAAAAAAAAAAAAAAAAGTTTTGGGGTTTTTTTACTACAATATATATCCTGTCAGTGCAGTACCATGTGCAATTTCAAGCTACAGGCTTTTCTTTAGGATTGCACAAACAAGGGACAATTATTCCTTTGGCACCATGATGTCACATAACCTGATCCCTTAATCTTGCTAAGATGTGCATGTGTTATGGAGATAAACAAGTCAATTAAAAATGCATTCTCTTGTAGTTGAAATAACGTTGGTAAACTTGTGTTTCTGGAAAGAAAAAATAAACTAAAAAAGCCCAGCCCAAGACTCTTGAATCCTAAACTGTGCTTTCCTGGCAATTGGAGGGGAAGGGCATGAAATTGGATGCCAAGGAAAAATTATTAAGAAGGGAAGAAAATAGTACTCTTCGTCCTGAAATGATTGTGTTGAAATTTGGAAATGTATGAGTGAGCTCTGTGACTAATAGCATAATGAATACCAAAAGAATTAGTAATAATCAGTTCTTTATTCTTAAAGTTTTGGCTAAGATTTCTATGAAAAACTTGCTAATTTAATAAGTGACAGTCCAGCTAACAACTTAACTTGCTTGTAGCTTTCCTATTCTTTCAGTGGAAGCAAATGTTGAAAATTGGTAACATGATGAGACAAATTGAAATCAAAGTGTAAGTAAAGTGGGGTATAAATGACCTGTAATATGGTATAATTCCCCTGGAACAGGAGAAACTGCTGAGGAAAATTTGCTAAGAAAACCCAAAGAAGAAACCAAAAAAACCCTTAAATCAGGCCAGTTCTGCCACTAACTTTTGCTTTTCCCAGTGTTCTTGACACTTATGTTCTTGGTACCAGTTTCAGTGCCTCCATTTTGGCTTTTGGACATCTGAATTCAGCAAATGTAGGCTATTAGCATGAAATTTTGATTCTCTAGAAATGCCTTGCCAGAGCCCTCTATACAAGTTTGAAACTTTAGGCCATATTTGACTAGTAAATTTTTTTATGTTGGTGAGTGTGTGCAAATGTGTGGAAAAATACATTTACAGTGATGGTAGTGTAAATTCTGAGAAATTAATTTGATATTATTTGCACTGAGGTAAATTAGCGGAATCCATTTCTTAAGGGCCTGACTTCTCTGCTGAGAGGTGTCATTTATTCTTTATATTGCTCAATTTAAATTTGTTTTGACGCCTCTCATAAACTGTCTCAATACAGGAGTGGATCCCATTGTTCTGATTCTCCTGCCTCCTTCACTCAGCATCTGTAGCCAGCAGGGAAAAAAGGAAATAATCTTGGCGTGGCAGCTTGTGCAAAGTAGTGGTTTAGTTGCTGCTGTGCTTATTTCTGCTCAGGAGGTTAAAGCATTGCAAGGCTGGTGCTGACATCATCCCGAGCACACAAAAAGCTGACGTCAGTTGCACAGTCTATTGCAAGGTGTTTATCTCCATCTGATGAGGCTGGCAAAGCATGTGCTGAGAAAGCAGCGCACAAAGAAGGAAACTCTGTTTGTCCGTGCTTCCTACTCGCCCTGACATCGGAGTCAGTCCTGGAAAGACTGAAACATGTTGATAAGGATTCTTTGAAAATCTGTGGTGCTACTTTTGGGCTGGACTTTTTCCCATCTAAATCACCAAGCATCAATGTTGAGCACACAGTTTATTGCAGGTGCCTGTTGGGCGGTCCCTCCTTACAATGGAGTCCAGGTCTGAACTTCTGGCCTTCTCAAAGTGACAAAATAAGAAGGGATGCTGTGACACAAACACTCCTCTTCTGCCTGCTCACCTAAGTGTGGGTCACTGCTCAGCAGAGAACGGCCGCTGGCTCTGCCTGTTGCCCTGCCTGCAGCCCCTACCCCTACAGCCGCCTTATCTGCTGACCCTGCAGAACATGCATACTCTGCCAGCTGCTGCCATGGGAGACCAAGCCATGTTGCCTCTGCTTCCCCCATCTGCAGGGATGTGTTGGAGATGTGGAGTAAAGCAACAGAAAGGAAATATCTTCCTGCAGCTGTGACCAAATGTGCCCTTATAGACAGAGTCTTCCAGCCATAGCCGTGAATCACAGAATAAGCTGAGCTGGAAAGAACCCACACGGATCATCGAGTTCAATGCCTGGCCCTGCACAGCACCATCCCAAAGAGTCACACCATGTGCCTGAGAGCATTGTCCTAACACTTCTTGAACGCTGTCAGTCTTGGTGCTGTGACCATTTCCCTGGGGAGCCTGTCCCAGTGCCCTACCACGCTCTGGGTGAAGAACCTTTTCCTAATATCCAACCTAAGCCTCCCCTGACACAACTTCAGGCCATTCCCTTGGGTCCTATCCCTGGTCACCAGAGTGAAGAGACCAGTGTCTGCCTCTCCTCTTCCCCTCACAAGGAAGTTGTAACTGCAATGAGGCTTCCCCTGAGTCTCCTCCAGGCTGAACAGACCAAGTGAGAGGACACCTAGCAAGAATGTGGTCTATGGATCAAGCCAAATTCTTCAAGGAATGGGGCAGAGCTGGCTAAGTGTCTGATTTCTACTCATGCTGAGACCTGACTCTTTTTTAAGTTACACATGGGTTCATTGTTTCTCTCATAACAGTGTAAGGTTAAAATTTGGTCTAAATCAGTCCCTGGAAATAAGGAAAAAATTTAGACAGAATTAG
Source organism: Callaeas wilsoni (assembly GCA_013398955.1). Classification (NCBI taxonomy): domain Eukaryota; kingdom Metazoa; phylum Chordata; class Aves; order Passeriformes; family Callaeidae; genus Callaeas; species Callaeas wilsoni. The sequence goes on from VWPU01016069.1 coordinate 24,147, forward strand.
AATAAGAACTGAAAAAGGTGTCAAATTCCATGTGCTTGTAGTTTAATTTTAAAAGCTCAGTATCAGCCTGCTAGAAGAGGAGAGTTCTGGCTTACTGGTCTTCAATAGGCACTTTATTGCTTCATATTGTATTTTCTACTGTATATTTCTACTTCCTCCTATATGTGATCACCAAAACAGCAGATTATTTCTAAGTCTTTGTATTTGCTAATTTTAGTTTTCACATTAGCAAGAAACACGTCTGATCTGTGCAAAGAGCCTTTAGAGCTGCTGTAAGATGGAGTGTATCTGTGGGTAAAAATTGAAGCTCTTCTGGTTACTGAGTTTCTGACAGGGCTCCAGCTGCATTAGGGTAAAAGGATTTTACTACATACAAACTTTTTATTAGAATAAACGTTGCTTAAAAAATTGCATAACATGCCTACTCTCCTTGGTAGCTCAAATCAAGGCCAATCAAATCAAGATGCTCAAGATGAGTAAGTACATGCATATTTTACCAGTTGCTACTTTTTAAAAACTCTCTAATTCAGTCAAAGGAACGTATCTTGGAAGAGCAATAGCCTGATTGCAACAGAGAATTTATGGCAGAGAGTTTTTTTTTTCCTTTTTTTTTCCTATTCAATTTGACGAGAAATGTTGACAAATCCATTTTCTTGGTACTATGTAGATTATCGAGGCTTTGCCCTGTCTAAGGAGCTGCTAACATGAATAGCCAGTGATCTCATGTAACCTCAGGACAGTAGTGAGATTTGTCAGAAAGTTCACAATGTGCTGTCTTTAATTTAAAAAAGGAACATCAGCAACATGAAATGCATGATTCAGAGAAATCCAGTGACATTTTACTATTGTCTGCGGCTCATAAAACTGGAGTAGTCAACGTTGCCTGATTTCATCCCTGCTGATTGATCAGGCCATGAGGATAACCCACATTTTACTGCAGGATGAAAGTTTTCCTGGATAAATTTAGCTTTGTGTAGAAAGCCAGGACAAGGTTAAAGTTGCTTTTATGTCCTCAGAGCACAGGAGATGCAGAGTGATTGTACTCTTCCCCTTTTTTTTTTCCCCCCCCTTACGAGTGGTCTTTCTGCATAGGTAAAGGTAGGGAAGATAATGCCCTTTGCCCCTTTTGTAGTAGAAACATTGCTGATCTGTTCCAGAATAATACTCACGCCAACATGCCAAGGGCCAAGTGGTATTTTGAGTTCTACTTATTTGCTATTCGAGCAAGGGAGGGTTGTACCTTATGTTTTCCATCAAGCAGGCAGGGATTGTACAACTGATTTTGAAAAATGCCGTGATTTAACAAGGTCTGCTCCTTCTTCCACAGTTCTTTTTCAACAGCATCATCACCATTTATTGTAGTTAGTAATTTTTTGGCAAATGAAGTTTTTAGGTTTCGGATAGTCTTGCCTATAAATAAGTCTGAAAGATAAAAACCATAGTAAATACAAGGTACTTTATGCCAGCAATCGTAGACTTTTGGTAATCTGTTTTCTAAAATTACAGAACAAAAATCAAAATCCTTTGGTCATTCTGTTTAAATAGTTTTATCTTCTGACTTTTTCCACCCTGCCAATATACTTTGCTTTTATTTAGGACAACTGCAGTCGTAAGAGACACTTGCTGCCATGGGGTTTATGCTGCCAGGTCACTCAGAGTGCATTTGAAGGCCACCATAGTGAGCACACCATAGAAGTAAGAGAGAAATGTATGTGTTGTGTATTATATTCAAAGGCTATCTATCTCAAAAACATCAGACTTTTCTAAAGGGTAGAAGGCTTCTCATCTTATTTCTAATAGCAGATAGGATTGAGAGGCTCTGAATGCTGCTGCTCCCATCCATAAGTAATGTTTCCAACATTGCAGCTGTTGGATGCCAATTGTTCAGAGAAGTGGAAAGAAGTGTCTAAACCACATTTCTCTATACTTCTTTGCAACTTCTTGACACCATCAATTTACTGTGAGTTCCAGTCAGCTGAATCAATTACAGATATAATCCCCAGAGACCTGGGAAAGACCTGCTTTCAGGAGGTTAGTAGATAGGCTATAGTCTTCATTGTCTGGGGTGGTATCACCATGCTCTTTCTTCAGAACTAGACCAAAGATTCTGATATTTAGGGCCGTTTTAAAGCTGTTCCAAGACTGTTTTCACAAGAAAAGGTTACCCTGTCAGAGCACGGCAGGGGAGACTGACCGCACTTCTGAAGTCAGTATAGTCAAGCCCAAGCTTTGTTCTGCCTCAGCTCTTAAATCAAGTTCCTCACAGAGGGGCAGAGAAACCCACTGCCAGCTTTACATGTAACAGGGAGGACAAAGACAAGATTCAGACTACCTAATGCTATTGAAGCTGAAAGTAATGGGCTTACAGAAGTGGAATTTGGGGGTAGGATTTGTTCAGCTAAATGTTGACAACTGTATTTCTCTCTGCTGACTGTTAGAGGAGCTCAGTATGACTAGCTCAGGCATAGATGTCTCAAGTTAAATGGGAGTAAGCCTCCCTGCTTGCCAGAGCCCGATTTGTTTCCATACACAGAAAAGTCTTGTTCCCTTTGAGATACACCAGGTATCCAAGACATCTACATAAGACTTGCAGATGAGAGACAGAGGCTATGGAAGAGGGACCTCTTGTGAAGAGAGAGATGGAGATGTGGTGGGGTGCCCTCAAGCATCAAATGGCCGTGAGTGGACACATCTATATGGACATCCATGTAGGGTGGTCCAGAAGACTTTAACTTTTGTAAACCTAAGTCTCCGAACACGATTCTCTTGTTAGCTTGAGAGTTTGCTAGGTGTCAGCTCTTGAGTATTTAAAAAAATGTAAATATATGTATAATTTATGTGGGAAAATGCTCTCCTTCCCTCTTTGGAAATGGTCACTTGTGAAACAAGCTTGCAAATGTTGTTGGCCCAGAAGCATTTCAGGCCAAAGGAGCTTGACCCTTATATAACACGAGAGAAAATGCTCAGCCATGGATACACATGGCTGCTTTCAGCTTTCTACATCTAGCAGTCACTGGACAAAATACAGAAATAAACCCAAATGCAGAGAGAGCATAAATCAGCATCATAAAAAATAGTAATGATGAATGTTGATACATCAAGATGTACTGGGAGACTGAATAAAAGATCAAGAGCAAATGCATTTATTTACTTTTTATAGCATGTCACTATTTTATTTTCCTCTTGTTACCCTTCCATGTAGGATGTGCTACATGGAGCAGACTTAACCACCTGTTCAGTAGAGAGATTAAATACTTTAGAAAAGCATTTTCCATTTCTTCCCTTTAGTGTCCACCAGTGGATGTTCTCTCTGGCCCCAGAAGCAGCTGGTGTAACTCAAATAGCTCATTAAAACTGTCTTGAGATCCTTTCTGTTGCGTACATGGCACTTTAACCTGTTTGCTCTTGGACTTTCTCCTCTAACAACTTCCGTCAAAAACAAGTTGCTTTTTATTTGGGGGAGAGATTTGCGTTTTGTCAGAGAGGAAGATTCAAATTGGGCACAGCATCATAAACACATTTGCAAATCTCTCTGGTTTTAGGCAGTAGGAAAATGAGTTCCTAGCATTTGCTAGTACTTCTCCAGACAAGTGTGTTCATTAAACAATGTTAATGTTTTTCTTCTCTTAAAAGCCAAGCTATGGTATGAGGCAGCCTTGTGTTTAGCAGTTGCTCACCGACTAAAAATCCTATGGCAACCAATAAATGGAAGCCAAAATATGTTGCAATATTATTTTAGAGGACTCGTCTGCTTATTTTTACAGTTAGCCTTGCATAACCTTCTACATTTTTGGACTCTGCCTTATGTAGAATATTTCTTAAAGTTTCCATTTATTTCAATTGTGCACTGCACATTAGGAAAACTCCTAAAAGAATTAGAAAAAATGAGTCACAAATACTTTCCCTTCATGATGTTATCCTGCCCTTCTATAACCTATTTATATACTGCCCTTACATAATATTTATTTGGTGTTACAGTTTTCGTAAGGATCTAACCCTAATTTCTTTAATATGCAAAGCAAAGATGAAAACAGTGCCATGATGGTAGCTTGAAATGTGTTTGCTTCCTGGGATTTAAACATGGGGACACAACAAATGATATCTGGCTTCCAGCTGAAGACCAGAACTGGGTTTCCAGCTTGAGCCATCACATACCTATCTCAAGAGTGTGTAGGGTTGGAGACGGTCTTTTTATTTTTTTTCAGGGTGGTTGTGGAGTTGCATCCTTATAAGCAATGAAAAGCAGTGTAATGGTAGGTTTAAAATGATGTGTGAAAAAATCCATTCAGTACCAGTGCAGCTCAGGTGTTTAGTGTATGCCCATCTCTGTGTTACCCTGGCACAGCTAAGAGTTACCAGCAGAATATCAAAGACTACATCTGTAAGATTCGGCCTTGACACATATAATGCCTCAGAAATTATATATTTCACTCTCTCCTCCCACAAAAATAGTCTCAAAATCCCTGCAGCCTGTTCCTGTGTAGCCAGCAGTGTAGCAGTACATGAATTCCTTCAGGCTGGGTCTCTATAGGTTGACTGTTTCATGCCTGATATTGCAACCCCACCACCCATGACGAATTACACGTGCGACTCTTGCAAAATTGTATTCTGAATAAATAAAGGCTTGAGACTTTTTCCCTGTCTTTCTTCAGCGAACAGGATCTTAGGTAGGACGGAAATGAACAGGTTTGTGTGCTGGCATGTGAGCACGAGGCTGTGAGTGCACCCGCATAAATGAACAGTCCCAAATGGGAGAGGGGGAGGGCATGCACCATTTTGCTTTTGTGCACCAAGCTGGGTATGAAGATGAAACAGGAAATTAGGACATATTCCTCAGCTGCTTCAGAGCAACATAGCTTGTTTCTCCACCACCAGGGAAAGGTTCGGTTCTTCTGTAGGCTGGACATTTCCAACAAGCAGCGCTGGCAGTTTGAAACCCAGGGAGCTGATGGGAGGCGGCAGCACCCTGGCCTTCACCTTTTCAGGAAATCCTTTCCCATGCAAATATACAGGTTTTGTAACTGAAAATTTGTGTTACCTTGTGCATATATAGAAAAATAACAGGAAAAGCAACCAGTTCAGTTCTTAGGTTCTTTAAAAACCCTCAGGTGGGTTTCAGCACACAGAGCTTTAGGTTTCTGCAGGAAGGATATCTCATGGAGTTCATGGAGACCCAATCTGCCCAGCCTGTGGAGCCGAGAGAGTGATTAACGTCATCCCAAAGCAAACACTGATATTTGATCAGATGAGTGGTGCCCTACACCCATTGCCTGAGAACTATTTTACTTTTAAAAACAGTGACCAAAACATGTAGCTCAAATACAGAAGGCAAAGTTGTAGTCACCAGAAATCAGAAGAGCTATATTCTACTTTTAGCCTGACACAAAGGTTAAGAAAATAAATGTAATAATTTACATTCCCAATGGTTTCCATGGGCCTTGAACAAGGACATTAAACATAGGAAATAAAAGAAGCATGTGTGCAAACAGATATTTTATATATTCAGAAGTATGCATTTAAAGATAATAAGGTAGAATATATCTATTCATATGCTAATCCTATTAAAATGTAAACTTGAGTTGCAAGTTCTTTGGGACGAGGACAGGAGGGTTCTTCTCTGTATTTGTATATAGCAGCATAATAAAGTCTGGATATGCCTAGGACTGGGGGTCCTTTTGACTACTGAAGTAAAATTAATATATTAGAATTGTTGAATAGTTTTAGGATCAAGTACAATATGTCCTGTCTTATAAGATCAGCAGCCTCCTGCTATTCTTCAGACAAGGCCTCTGCTCTTCTCTAATTGAATTCTTTGTGGATTTTTTGTACAAATTTTATCTATGAACTTTAGCTGCAACGGACCTAATATTGCAAAACCCATTTCTCACAGAACCTAAGCAGGTTTTAACCCAGCTTTTGAAAGGAAAGCAAAATACAATAATCTACTTCAGCAACTGGACTCAGAAAACAATCTATTAAGGGTAAACAAAACCAAATAATTTTCCTTCTCTGGTCTTTCTCTCATAAAAGGTCACATAAAAATCTCGTAAACTGAGGTATTGTTTGTCATTTTAGATGCTCCCTGTATACCTTGGACGATCAGTTCAAGAAAAAAACATACAGTATATTTTCTGAAGGCTTTCTTTAAAGCAATATTTTTAGTTACATCAAACACTGCATTACATTACACACTATATTACTATACTTCAGAGTAAACAATCATGTTCATCAGATTTATGAAATAAAAGAGATAGAAGGTTTTTTTAAAGGTTAAATTTACTGTTTTGATAAGCATGGCTTACTGGTTTATAAAACCAAACTGAGTGAGACAGCGTCAACAGTGATCCTTTCTGATCCACACTGATGTTTTGTACAGTCCTGTTGGGTTTTTTGCTGTTGTTCATTTTGTGAATATATTTATTTATTTATTTATTTATGCTCAGTCCTGACAAGTAGTGGAAATATTGCCAGGAACAAGGCTTTTGTGTTGATAGTCATAGCCTTGAAGTTCTGTTAGGAAGGTGCCTGCGCCACTCTAGTGAGCTGCCAACATTGATCCATCTTCCAATGTTTGGACCTGACTGCAAGTACTCCAGAGCAAGAATTCTCTCTCCAAGGGTCCTCAGGCTGCAGTCAGTCTGCAAAGTCCCTGTTTGGGGTCTCAAAGCATCTTCTTACCTCAAGCCAGCACTGGCAGGCCAGGTGGGCACCAGTGTGTGAAGGGCTGTGGAGTTTAGGAGAGTCCTAAGAGGAAGTGCTGCAGCTTGGTTTTGCTACACACCCCCAACTCAGCCTTTAGGTGGTTTCACACAAAAGGAAGTATTGCAAGGGCAAACTCAGTACCTTCATGAGGTGGAGGTATGATGTCCTCCTGTTTATAACCCAGTATGGTGTTTCTTGCAATAGGAAATGCTATTGTAAAGGAATATTGTTGCAAATTACGAGTACTTGGTCCTTGATGGAAGTTATTGCAATGCACATTTACTGATGTATTAATTATGGTGGGTTAATTATAACAAATCCCCCTTCCTTACTCAGAATGAACAGCCTTCGTGAAGGGGAGGTTGTGAAATGAGGGAAGAGAAAAATTAATTTACTTTTAAAAAAGAATGAAATTAGACAAAGAGAGGGGAATGCAGAGCACTCTCTCCTCCCTTCTCACAGCTCGATACGTTCCATGGTCCCTTTTTCTGTTGCTGCTCTGTCCTTGTCCCACCTCCCATTGCAGTGCACAATTCCCAGTCAACGCATTCAAGAATTTCATGCATTCCCACATGACGTTTCCAGCTTGTACTGTAGTGTTTTCTCCTCTTATATCTTAACAAAAAGTTTTTAGTTTTAGGGGTGTTTTAAAGACCTCATCTTCTGGAGTGTTTTCTTCTGCCCCTGGTTCAAACTTTGTATTTATGTCTCTTATGATTTTACAGTGAAAATAAAACGACAAAATGCAAGAAAGTATTTTCAGATGTGAGGGCTTTTTTTTTTTTTTTAAAGTTCAGAGTTTTTAAACAACCTGTGTGTGTTTTGGAGGCCTGACTTGTTTGTTATTTTTGATGCTGAAGTTGAACTGAACTACAAAAGCCAAGAAATGTTGTAAGCACAACTCTAACTACTGTGTTGTAATCTTATTTCATTCAGCTGCTGAGGACTTATATGGCCACTGAAAGGAATGCAGGCCTGGCTGAATACTTTTCCAGTGAAAAAATGTTAATTTATTCCATGCCATCACCATTTTTTTTGTGTACCTCTGTTCAAAGTCAACTTTCACTGAACACCCCAGGTAAGATGCAGAAGGACAGAGGAGGAAAATAAAGTTGTGTGTGACTTCTAGACCTCTCAGAAATTATATTCTTTAAAAGCAGTGGATTTTAAAAGTTTTGTGGTTTAGTGATTTTAATAATATACATCATTGTTTTGCAGCTCAGTATTCCTCTGCAAAATATCTCAAATATCAGAAATAAAAGACAATAGAAAGAATGCTTATTATCAGAGCAACTTGAAAAGCACTTGGCTGGCCATTTCACACCAGGAACCTTCAGGAGTAATGCTGTTTTGATCCCATTTCTGGCCCATGACATGTTGGAGGTAGCTTATAACTTCCAGACTTGTGTTCAGAAATAATTCCAGACCTGTGTCTGAAGCTGTTTCAATATACAAAAAAGTATTTTGTATCATTATTTATTTTTATTAATTAGGTATTTTAAAATTGTATTGCATCTATGTAAATATTGCCTATAATTAATACCATATAATACAAATTATATATTAAAAATATTATGTAGTATGATAAAATGTATTTCTGTATGAGTGTCATTTGAAAACAATTACATATTTACATCTATGTATTTATATATAGACAAAACCAAAGTCCATTCTGTGGTCTCTTCTGTTCAGCTAGGTAAGGAAGGAGTTCTCATGCTGCATGACAAAGGGCTGTTTCATCAGGTTGCTCTGTCATTCCTTTCACATAAACAGGGCTAAGCAGAACCACTAGTGACAAAGGAGCAGGTTGCAGATGCCTCATTGCACAGACTGTGCTTTCACACCGAGGAGCTTCTAGGGCAGAATGACTCAGGGGGCTGATGGCACCAATGCCTACAGGAAATAGGAAAAATGTAGGTGGAAGGAATACAGCAAAGTGATGGAAAGAACTCAAATCTCCATATCATCCAGCATCTTCCTGATCTGTATCTATTAATTTTGCCCTTCCCTTCCCTTCCCTCCCCTTCCCTGCCCTTCCCGTACGTTCCCTTCCCTTCCCGTCCCCTCCCCTCCCCTCTCCTCCCCTCCCTGCCCTTCCCTCCTCCTCCCCTCCCTTCTCTTCCCTTCCCTTCCTTTTTTTCTCCATCTATTCAACCCCTTCTCCCCTCCCTCTCCCCCCTCCCCCCCCTCCCCTCCTCCCCCTCCCCCCTCCCTCCTCCCTCCCTCCCCTTCCTCCTCTTCTCCCCCCCCTCCCCTCCTCCCCCTCCCCCCTCCCTCCTCCCTCCCTCCCCTTCCTCCTCTTCTCCCCCCCCTCCCCTCCCTTCCCTTCCCTTCTCTTCTCCACAATTGCTCCCTTTGGACTTCTCCATGTCCTGTGAATGGTGCTGTGGCTACTGAATCATGAATTGAGTAGTGCAGTGATCTGATGAAACAAATTACTATTAGAGAAAAAAACTCTATTGCACAGTTTCTCTCATTCAAAATCCACAGTTTGAAAGGGAAATATCCCCTCTTCCATCTCCCACATGTTTGGAGAGTCATACAGAAACTGAAAAGAGTGGGCAATTTTTGATTTTCGTATTGCCATAAGACAGTTAAGGCTTTAAGCTGTAGCACAACCACTGTCCCCAACTCTTATTACGTTCAATCACACTTGACTGCACTGCAGCAGAATTTCATTTAGATTTTGTAAGATTTGGCCTTTTGAAATCAGCATAAATTATAATGTTCCAGTCAATAGTTTGTCCAACAGACAGCAAGTCACTTGATTTTGCTTTAGCATGTCTCAGTGTGTTAAACAATAAGGCTTTTCTTTGCTGAAGTGGGACTGGTGTGCATGCAGTAAGAATAAGCTCATTCTAACAGCTTTTCTTTGCTTTTCTGTTTTAGAGAGAGTGAATTTGTAAATACACTGTATTAAATCATGTTTGGTAGCAACCTGTGAACCATGCTGATAAAAGATGAATTGACCCAAACTACTCAACCTCAAGCTAATGAGATCAAAAGACATCAGGTAATTTTAGCTTATTTGTTTGGGGTGGATTTAGTAGCTTATTTTTTCACAGCTATTTAATTGCTTGTTTTGGATTTTTTTTTCTCCAAAGAACATCTCAAAACCAGACTGGGAAATGCTGTAGGACAGGGAATTCTTGCACCATTTTTCTAGCTGAACATGAACCAGAAAGCCCACAAGAAGGATTCTTTTTATCTTTTCTGGACAATATAATTATGTGCTAACTTCTCTGTGTGGTTAACTGAATAGGATGCTGCTAATTATTAATCACCATTAGGAAAAGGATTAAATATGAAACCATACATATCTAAGATACTTTCCAGGTGGAGGAATAGGTTTGCTGACTTTAGTATATTGATTTTCTCAGTCTGGTTTCTCTTCACTATGTGGTAGACCAGATGCTGTAAGGAGCTGAAGGAAAAACTGTCTTTGGCACAAAGCTCCTTCTTAAACCAGCATCAGGATATCCCAGCTATTCCAGATTAAAATAAGGCTAATTCCTCTATTTTCGGGAGTATTGCCCATGGCTTACCATTTTGAAGTTCACATACAGTACTATTGCAAGCAGAAAAATTAATTTGCTAGCATAAGCTAGAGGTATATGTTCTGCTTCTTGCTCCTTATCAATTCTAATCAGTTAGTTATTTTCTGAGAACTGTTTTTGTTGAATATCACAAGGGAATTATCCAAACATTCATCAATATTGAGAAAAACTAAGCCTAGGTTCTACCTGGATTTTTTAAAAGCTCTGTGGTGGAAATTTTGGAGCACCTAAAGAGAATCAAAGCGCAGGCATTGACCTCACTGGGACCAGATTTTGATTTTAGATGTTCTATAGGCCACTGAATTATTTTTCTTTCTAATTTCTAAATTAAAATCTAAAGATTTTAAAAATCTTCAAATTGCTTACACATAATGTACATCAGTAATGTACACAGTAAATTCGAAAGTAATGATCATCTGCTTTCTCAGGATTTGGCTCCTTATTGAGTAAGATGATAGGAATTAACCTTTTAGGTACTTTTTCAGGAAAAATGTAAAAAAAAAAAGGCTGATTTTTTTTTTTCCTTGCTATCTTTCTGCCTGGATGCTGTATCTAATTCCCTTTGAATCCTGTGGTATGCAATTAAATGAGGGGATGTTTCAGTTCTCAGGATACTGTTCTCTTTAGTGGATATTGGGATGAGATACTTCCTATTCCACTTCAGATTCACTTTCATTTGGAGTCATCCCACACTCTTAATTATGCCCATTTGGCAAAAGCTGAATCTCTGCGAACCAGAACCTTGGGTCTGGAGTTTCTGTGGTCTGTAACTGTGGGGTTTTTTTTGTTTGGTGGTAGGTTTTTTTTTGTTTGTTTTGTTTTGTTTTGTTGTTGTTTGTTTGCTTGCTTTTGTTTGGTTTTATTTGTTGTTGTTTTGTTGTTTTGAGTTTTTTTCCTTCTTTTTAGAGAAGAAGAATGGATAAAAGAATGGTTCTGTTTTTTCCTCTCATTTCTGAAGGGAAATTAAATAACAGCCATGGCTCTACATTATGGCCTTCCTTTCTGCTTAGCTTTAATTTTAGTCATCTTTTACTGGTTCCTGTTATACTCAGTTCCTGAACTCTCAATACAATAAATGTCATTGTTCATGGGGAGAATGAGTTGCATAAATGTCAAGTCATCAACAATCAGCTGGCCAGTTGCCTGAAGCCTTTTTTGTTTTCTTCATGGGACATAACTACAAGTACTTATTCATACAAATGAGTCTTACACACCTAAGTAGGCCTGTTGACAGCAGTGGTGAATTGAACATGGAAAAAACCAAGGTTTTGCAACGTTTTATAAACTTAGGACTGAAGTTCTAGTTGTCACAAATCTTTTGCTGATGGCATAAATTTATTTGCTTTTGGCAACATATAAACCCCTATACAATTTTTAATTTTTAAAAAGGCAGATAGAAGAAATCAGATTCAGAAGTAGCAAATTGTTTTCCAAGTAATTTCAAAAGCAAGGGATGATGTGTTTAGGGCAAAGATAGAGGCTTTTGAAATGTTTAGTAAAAATATGAAATTGGATCTGTCTCATGCTATTAGAATCTCACTGAGTATCGATTTCTCTGAAGGAACATACTAGTGCAGAGAAATTGTTTTGCTACTTGATATACCAAACTCGTAAGTTCAAGACTGTGGAAGACAGACGTGACAAAGTTGACAATGACACCATCTAAAGAGGAGGCAGGAAGCTGAAAAGTAAAGACTAGTTATTGCAGAGCAATATATTGAAAGGGAGTATTATACTTCTTGCAGTAGCAGGAACAGGAATTAATATTAGTTTGTTCAATAATAAAAAATGAGACCCGTAGAAATTTACAATGCTTTTCAATCAAACATTCAGAGAGTCTCAAAATCAAGCTAAAAAGGGAGAAACCCACTTTGAACGTGCTTAAAGTGGAAGTTTTAGGCAATAACTACTTAGTGTAATTCAACAACATCACATCAGGGAAACTTTCAACTTGAAATGACTGGTATCTGAGGAAGTCTCATGTGCAGACTTCTGAATTTACTATCATGAAGGTCCTCTGCCACTCCCACAGATGTCATTACATGGGATGCTTCTTCACCTTGTTTAATATGCAGCATGTTTCCTTTCTCCTCACCTAGTACGAGTTCTTCTCAGCTGCAGGGTCCCTTTCTGGGGCCACTAAGCAACACCTGTGCTCCTTACCTAGGGTGGGATTCAGTTACTTAAAAACAGGTGTCTGGCACTGCTTGGGACACCTTGGGCATGCCTGCCCAGCCTTCAGCTGCTGCTTGAGAAAATGCAGGTGTTCTCTAAGGTCTGTGTAAGGTCTGTCACACCAGCACGTCTTGTGCATCTCAGGTGCTATTAAGATACCTGCTTAGGTCTCTGACAGTGTGTTTACATGGGAGCTTGGTGTCTGGGCTACCAGTGAAGTTCAGAGCTGCTCATCTTGTTCTAGTCACCTCTGTGCAGCCCCTGACATGCCTCACAAACCCTGTTGACATCTTCAGCTTTACTTCTCAGCAGTTTCTAGCCCCTCAAATCAGTCCCACACCCTTGCCCCCAGATTACCTGCTCCTTAGCTCAGCAGCAAGCACCTACCCACCAGCCCACCAGTACCCTGCAGGGTCTATCTTTTCCAGTCCAGTGCAACTAGAGTGCTGGTGTTGACTAATAGCTTGGCAAGTGACAGTGACTGTCCTCTAGCTAACTGGGGAAGGATGAGAATCCTCTGTTGAAGGGAAGCTGATTGTTCTTTTGGTTAGAGTCCGCCAAAACCTGTACAGGGGACACCACAGCAGATGGACAAGAAAATAATTCATTCAGGAATTCTGAAATGCCATGAGATTTGTTTCTTTTCTCTAATATGAGTTCAATAATTCTGCCTTTCTGCTGTAAAGTCGGAATCCCTCATCTGCATTTTGTGAGTCAGTTATACTGGTGACAACATGAAGTGTCTGTGCAGTGACTGGAACTATGTGAACTTTGAACAGAGGATTTGTTTCCCAAAACTTAATTTGACATTTCCTCATCTTGTTGTCTAGTTGTGTTGATTGGGTTTCTTATAAAAATGTATTTCTTCTTTTTTCTTCTCCTAGCAGCTGGAGCTGGTAGCTACTTCTCATAGAGGGGATTCTTTTCTCCTTTACATCCTCTTTCAAGGTGAATTTTAATAATATCTCATGTGCTACAAACAATCTTAGTAATTTTAGTATTTTGTCAAATGTCCTTTTTTTTAACAATAAAAAACCCCCAAAACAACCTATTAGGAAATCCATATTCAGTTTTTTTCCACAGTGGAAACTGTGAATTATTTATAACAGTAGTTCGATTATATTAAAAAGCACAATCCCAAGTCTGCAGTACATTACTGGCTCCATTCCTTGCCTAAAACAGGCGTGTTTATATTTTTCCTCAGTAAATATGTGATAATTAAATGCAAATAGACCATATTTTTCAAATGAATTCCCAACCCTGGAAACTTGGATGATGATAATCTTGCCTAATAAATGCACAACTGCAAGTGAAATCAAAGTTTACTGAAGCAGAACATTCTTAGCAGTCAGTAGCAGCCATCACTTAGTGAAAAAAAAATACAGGATTAATATAGACACGTCACTGAAAAATGGATAGCCCAAAGGTATTTTATAATTATGGAATATACCTAAGTATTAATTGAAAACACTGTGCATTCTTTATGGGATGTTCTCAGCTAATCCATTCCTTTAAATTATTAGGCTATATTGAAGTCATGCCTAAGGCTGTCATCAGCTCTTTTGCATGTTCCCCATTGTGTGTGTTATCCCCTGTTTCTAGGTCAGCTTTTCAGCCTTTTCCTTTCCCCTTGTGAAGGAAAGCAATTTCTCTCCCGTACATTTCATTTATGGAGAGATATATGCACGTTTCTTGGCTGGCAACACCTGGTCTTCTCCCTCTCCCTTACGGTCTGAGGTCCCGAGCCTCCCTTGGAGCTAATGGAAGGACTTTCGTGTTGCTCTGAGAGTTGCATCCCATGAGCAGCTCTGTTTCCCCTTCTTTTTGATGGATCATGTCTCGCTGATGTCTTTCCAAATCTGGGCTAAAGACAGAGGTATGCAGAATCCCAGAGAAGAGATCATCAAAGAAAGGACTATTGCCTGTCCAGCCTGCAATGAGAAACTGACACCTCGACTGCAACCATCCTTGTTCCCTCCTCCTTTTCTCATTCTTCCCAGAATGCTCTTTTGTATGAATGTAAAGAACTTTTACACAGCTGTTTTCTAACATCTGGAAATATATCATTGTATGCCCTTAAGAAGAGCCTTTAAGAATGTGATCTCTTGCCTCAGTGGCAGGATGCTGGCAAGAAGCCAAGCATTGTCTTTGTACTACCTGCCCGGTTGCTTTCCTTGTCCCAAATAACTCAGTTTTCCTTTCTGGGGTTCCTGTAGGTACACCCCCAAGACCATATTCATCAGGTATTTGGAGAGATTCCTATGAATATACCCCCTTCTTTCCTTACGACTTCCTCACAGTAAAAGTATTTTCCCTGTTTAACTAATTCTCCTTAACTGTTAAAGACAAAGGCTACATTTTATTCACTCTTTATGACCTTATGAATGGGGCAGAATATTATACAGCCCATAGGAAGCATGAATTCAAAGTGGAATGGCTATTCCTTCTGTAGCTCTCACTTTCATGCAGTACTGTTTTCTTGCTTGAACCCGGAGCAAGAGAGCAGTTGCAGGGGAGGGAAAGGCAGGTTCCTGGAAGAAGGAGTAGCTGACAGGATGTTGCTTTTGTTGGAAAAGATCCGTCCTGTTGACAACAGGGAGGACCCAGTAAGGCTGAGTGCTAGCTACCAACCAAGCAGCATGCTGCCAGAGTGCGGAGGCCAAACTTTCCTTCTTCCTGCCAAGAAAAGGCATTTAAATAAGGACTGAAGTATGATTTCAATTTCACTCCAGTTTAATGCAGACAGCAGAAAAACACAGTGACTCACTCAATACATTCTTGCCTATTCAATAAATAAAATCTCCTCTTAGAAGTCCACAATTTTGCATCGGTAGAGAGGCATAGTGAACACTTGGTCCTAGGATGTACTCAGCTCAGCAGTTGAGATTTCATGCTCAGAAAGGCCAAGAAATTAACATGTTAGAAAGTTTTCAAAAAAGGCCACAACTTACATTAATTTTCTGTTTTCTTCACAGATATAGAAATATCTGCTTTAAAAATATGAAAGGGCAATAGCTGATCCTATTCCCACAGCTTTAAATCTTAAAACAACCAACCTGCCTCAAAGCAGCCGCCTCTCTACCCTTGTGTCCTGTAGCTCTCTCCATGATGTATGGTGAGGGGTGTGAGCCAAAGGGGGTGGCTGAAGGGTGTATTGCCACAGACAAGGCTGCAAAGTTACTGTGTAAACTACAAATTTACTCCATAGCATCGCTACGCCAAGTGGTTATGGGTAGGGGAGAATTTTTTTTTCTCTTTCTAAGTCCTCCCTTGCTTGTGGTTCTAATGCTTGAGCAGTCTCTCGTCACATAGCCAAGGCCAGATGACCCCCAAAAGTTGGCAAATGTATTGGCCAGTGGCATTGTTTGTTCTTTATTTGAAGGTGACCAGGAGATATGAATAACAGCTTAATTTTGGATTTTAGATGCAAGCCTGAGGTTTTCACTTTATGTAATGCTTTCTGAAATGTCCTGAAAAGAACTGAAGAGTTAGGCTGAAGTCCAGGAAAGGAAATGAATGGTAGAAATGATACATAATCTCCCCTGACATCCTGTTAACATAGCCTCGTGCTTAGCCCAAGAACTCTGCCTTGCAGAGCTGGCAGGGTGGACAAGACCCTGCCTACAAACGTGTTTTTGCAGCCCTGTCCTGGTTTGCTGAGTGCTACAGCCTTTACTGCATTCCAGGGTCTCTGTGTTTGCTGCTGTAACACCGGGCTGAGAAAGCCACGCTTCGTGTGCCACATCCCAGCCCTTAGTGCTCGCCCTGCACTGGAGCGTGGTGGCCCAGACTGGCATTGTTCAGGGCATACAGGCTCATGTCTCTTCTTGGGCATACAGAGCCTGGCTCAAAGTCTGCTAAATGCAAAAGAGAGCTTTTAACTGACTTCAGGAAGTTGTGTTCAAGTCCTTTGGGAAGAGCTGGGATGAAGGACAGGAAGTACAATGTAATGTGAGGTGGGTTTTTTCCCCAAATTATTTATTTATGAATGTATTTATTGACTTCTTTGATGTTTTAATCATTGTGGAAGCACAGCAACCTGATAGATCCCTATTAACATATATTTAAATACAAAAGGGGCAGTTTACTTTTCAGCAGTTTGAGCACCTGCAATTCACATTAGCTTCAGCTGGAATTCTGTGTGTTCAGCAAATTAAACATTCAGTAAACAATGTTATAACAGCGTTGACTTTAAGATGAAATCATAAATGCATGAAAACAGGACAAAGCCTATAGCTATTTGTAGCTATATTCAATCTGTTATGCCTCTTGGTCCTGGAATAGAAGGCTGGAAGAGATCTCAGTGGCTGTGGATTAGCTCAGCTCCATAATTATAGCACCTGAGATGAGAGCTGCTACTTTGCTTATATTAGATAACCAACCAAAAATTGTCATATAAAAGGAGGATTAATTTTTTATTACAATACTAAAACCAAATTCATCTTTGAGATGAATTAGTCTGATTTGCTAAGTCCTGCAGGCCACCACCTTTCTTGTTTAATATGCTGAGACTGCTAATTCTCCATTTCTGGTGGGAAGAATTGAGAGGGTGTAATTTTATGCAAACTTTTTTTGCTTCTGCAATACACCCTTCCCCACAGAATCCCATTTGTACTGTTTGCCATCTAATATCCATGCATTTCTCACAAAATCATGGTGCAAAAATGAGCATCTTAATAAACATACTGAACCCAAGTATTTGTGCATAGTGAGTAACTTGACCTACTAAATTAGATCCATTAAGAGAGACTTAAAGGACCACTCAGGCCCTGTTTTCAAGTCAGTCCCAAAGTGTATTAACCTGTTTTGAAACGCCTGGAAGCTGTGGGAAATGCCCACTGAGTATGCTAACAAAGGCAAACTAGAGGGCTTAAATGTAGCCAGAAAAGAAACAAAACCATTTTTCTGTCTGCTTAGGTAAGATATTACTGACTCAAGAGATTATACACACCAGAAATGAGATTTTGAGTCCTGCTTTTGGAAATCACCCCAACAGGAAAAGGCTACATCCTTCCTTGGATTTAAAAAATATTGTGAGAAAATCCCGTCATTGTGCTCTCCTTCCCCACCTCGTGCAAAGAGTACCAGGGAGTCATCAGAAATTCTTCAGTGTACTGACACAGTCTCTGACCTTTTGGAGGATTATGGACGTGTGTAATAAGAGGCAGTGAGCAGTTTGGATCGCTCTTTCTTGGTTTCCTACACAGATACACCAGTGTTTTTCTCTCTTTTGATGTCACTTCAGCAGTCCACACAGCAGTGGACTTTGAGGCAAAAAGGAGATGAAGATGCTCAAAAACGACCCATTATCTACTTCAGAGGAGTAAGAAAACTAGAGGATGGAGGGCATATGAAGCCTCTGTGTGAAAAAAAAAATAAAAAATGCACACAGTAAAGAGGAATACAGTTCCAAACTGCCACCCTGTAAGCTTGCAGAAGTGAAGAACATACATGTTACTTAGAAATGGGGACCAGAGCAGGTAAAATATTGACTAGGTTGTCACAGAATGTCCTGGCTAAAGTGGTCAAGTCCAGGTGAATCCCTTTCCTCTCAGCTGGGACCAAGGATGCATTATGCCTCTCAGTGAACAAAGGGCAGCCCCTCCTACATTTGCAGCAATTACATTGTTTATCCAGTGCCAGGAGCACCTGTTATCACATCTCTTTCAAAAGATTTTTTTCTGATTCATGAAAATGAGGGAAGTGCTCAGATGAAATGCTACTATTTATTATGAAAGCCTCCCTCAAATCCCTGTACTTCAGGGCCTGTGCTAGGAGCCTGTTTCTCTTTTGCAATCCCATTTCTAATACTTCTTTCAGTAAACAACAGCTGACCCTTGTAAGTATGTGGAACTGACTGGCCCCAGGCTCTCTCATCCCTAACAGTGAGCTATGCTGTTTCATGTTCTTTAGCATGGGTGGAGGGCCGGGGGAAAGGCTGGGTTTTTTTGGTAGGGTGAGGGGTGTGGGTGTACAGTTAGTTTGGGATGGAGGGGACCATCATAAGACTCAGGCAGGTCCTGGGGTTCTGCAGCTTGTAGTTCTGCTGTTGTTTCCCACAAATGAAGCAGTCTTGATGGGATTGTGGAGGAGCTAGAAGAGACAGGATGGTTGTAGTTTCATGACAGAAAACAGGCGAGAGGAAATCTCTAAAGTGATATCTGCTTGTGGTGTTGCCTCTACTATATGAGAAATAGTATTCCTGAGACCCTAGGCTCTTTAGCCTGGTTATCTGCTCTAGACAACTTGGTGTGATTATTTACTTGGGACAGGGAAAAAGAGATGTGGCGGAGTCTGATTGATGTTTCTCCAAAAAGAGGAAGATGATGACCACACATGCTGCTGGATAAATAAGGTCCCAACATGCCATTAGATATCTAACTGGCTCAGGGAGTACAAAGATGTGTTTATTGTTTGCAAGTTTTGCTGTTTGCACACTGCTTGTCCAAGGCCTTTGTGCTCAGGTTCAAATCCTTTTTTATTCCTTCCACTGAGTAGTGGTTTATTTTATTATAAATCATTTCCACACCTTATGTGAGACAGATGCCATTGTTTGCTTCTTTTCCATTTGAGAGTTGGATGGTGATCATAAAGGATTCTTGTACAAATCCTACAGAGCAGATCCTATCACACAAACTGGAGACATTCTGTCAGCACCTTGGCAGTTCCTCACTGACTTCCATGTGTTTTCAAGGAAATTTCCTGGTATGTTGGTCAGCACTGGTGGGCCTCCCACTGAACTGAGGTCTCAGCCAAAAGTAATTTTCTTCAGCATGGTGTTTAAATCTGTAGCAATTCTACTGTTGATGCTAGAAATTCAAATGTCATCAGTTTCATGCATGGTAAATGAGAAGATATAAATGAAGTACAAGATGAACATAGTCTATATATACATATCTGTTTCTAATATATAGCTCTAATATTGTCAATGTATTTTAAATATACTCCTATTTGAAACTTTTTCTTTATTTTATAGGCAAGAACTAAGCCCCTCTCTTCCTGCTTTTAGCTTCTGATCATTTTCTATTCACTGGAATCTCCTATATTATTTGATGGTGAGGACTAGGGAAAAATGTATCAAATTAAATCAAATATGTAAAGATGTGGGTGATGCCAAGTCCTCTAAGTCTGTATGGAAAAAACCACGCCTGAATATGGAGAACAATCATATCTTTAACGTGCCTGGATATAGGAACACATTTTTAAATAAATGTTTTTTCTGTCAGCTTGAACAAAATAGGAATTTACACCAGAATGGAAAGAGTCTGCTCCTGGAGGGATAAAGAGCTGTAGCTGCACAAACATGCACATAATAGAGGTTAGGCATTTTGCCCTTGACGTTTGGTAGCTACTAAATCTGAAGATTCCTTCAATTTAGAGGCCAGCAAGTGTCCTACCAGTAGCCAAGAACTGCCTCTGTCTGAATTAAAATGTAGATCTCTAACACTTCTGCAGAACTTTGTTCGGATTACTGACAACTGAAATTGCTATAAGATAAAAACGTCATCTAGGAGTGATGCTGAATCAACATGACTCAAGAGAATAAACTGGACAACTTCACAGGTAGTTCAGCCAAGATATTTTATCTCAACTTGAAATCAAGACCAGAAACATAGCTAATTTTTTTGTGCAATCCAAATGGAGATCACTAATGTACTCCTCTACAAATCAGAAATGTCTTCATCAGTAATTTATGTGAAGTAGAGATTACTGTGTCCCAAAGAAATTATTTTGAGGAGCTATTCTAAACAAATAGAAAGTGCTCAAGAAACTTGGAAACAGACCACTCATAGCAGGAGATTGATGTGAAAAAAATGTGCAAAGCAACAACTCAGATAGAGATAGGAGGAAATGCTTTTTCAGCCAACCTGTAATTAGCTCGTGGAAGTCACAGCTACAGAGAGTCAAGGGTAAAAATATAATTAGATTCCAAAAGGGACTGGAAATATATATATAGTTGTAATTAATTATAGCTCTGAATATATTTCCTAAAGTGGTTTTTATTTCAGCAATATTAAACCTCACTCTTCTCCCTGGAGGGCCTGTGTTTTTGCAGAAGGCCAAAGAACACATGGGCAGGAAACAGCCCTTAGGTAGTCTGCAGTGCACAAATGACACTCCTGAGGGAGAAACAAAGGTGCTGTTATGGCATGAGCAGAAGGGCCAGTAAGGTGCTGGGTGGTCTCTGTGTGTGAGACTGACACAATAATGACTTAGACTAATACTCAAACATACAGTCATGGATGCCAGATGGTCACCAGCTGGGAGACAAGTCTCATTTTTGAAATTGTACATCCCTTGTAAAATATCTCTGTCGCTATCAGCCTCTGTAAACTTTAGCAGTCTGCTCAGTTGGCTGAATTTAACAGTACACTAAGTATGGCAATTATAGATATTGAGGTAAATATCAGTTACAACTGGAAAGTTTTTCAAAGGCAACTATTATCATTAGTTTACATAAATTAAGAGGCTACTGTCATGTGCAAAGACCACATGGAGCTTTCCAATATTGCACATTCATTTTTCAGTGATATGATGCAAGCCTAGGCAGTGCCCTGGAGATGACGATGTTTTTACTGGGGGCTTATTTTGCCCTTTCTTATCACAGAGGATAGGAGCTAATATTTTCGTCAGGACTTAAATACATAGCTTAGCAGCTAACACGTTAGGAAAAACAAAGTAATCAGGAATGGGGTGGTGCAATCCCAAAAGTAAAATAAAACCTACACTGGAATACTAATAAACCATGGGATAAAAATACTGAAGGTTAGAAGTTCTTTTGCAAATGAGGGATAACAACTTTCTGCAACTTCTGTTCTTGGCAGAAGAGACTTGTGATTGAATTTGCCAGGGGAGGTCAGGAACAGTCAGGTGATACCATCTGACCAGGTTACTTTATGCTCATAACCAAACAGGCTCAGCTCCCTTGGGATCTGCTCTGCTCGGTTCCAAGGGTAGTTTTGACCCAGAGGACCATATACAGAGATTGTGTAACTGAGGTAATAGATGTGAGCACATATGATCCCTTGACGTGCTCAGTGAAATTTAGAATTTAGGGGTGCTTCAGGGCATCTGCATAGTTATTTTGGGTGGGATTTCTTCTTGGCCAAGGTAACAATTTTCTTTTTTTCTTCTTTTTGGTTTTTTTTTGGTGGTTGGAATACATTGGAAATATATTTATAGGTGATCTCTGACTATTTGTGTTTCCTTCTTTGGATTTTCCATGTATGATAAAGCAATTCAAATTAAAAGAAAAAAAAAATCAAAATAGAAATCTTTTGCACTGGCTTGATATGGTCATGTCTGGATTAAATTGTGAATGAACCAAATCTAGCTGTAGTTGTTTGTCCAAGCTGCAGAACAGTCCCATTTCATAAAAAGACTGCTAGAAGAACAGAAAAGGTATTGTAATGCACTACAGAAATACACTGAGAAAGCTGTGTGAGGAACCTAGTGTCTGCTTTCAGTAGCAATACAACCTTGAACCTTAAAAGGTAACAGAAAGCTGGAAAGCTTTGTCTGTGTCTCGAAAGCAAACTGTTCCTCCTAACAAAGCCCAGACAGATAACTGTTTCAGTCACATATCTCTTTGGAATAACTGCATGCCATCAATGGCCAATGAGTGAATGCTAGATCCGGGCTACAACCTCCTCCTTCTTTTGAGGAACCACCACAACTGAAGCCACATCTTAACATGGACTTTCACAGACTGATTCTAACAGTGAAAAACTTCATTCTAGTATTCTTCTAGAAAAGAAGCCAATTTATATTATCTTGAAAAAAAAAAATTGTGCACATTTTCAAAGGGGCTGTTTCCTGAATGTCTCTTTGAAGGTCCTTCCTGTATCCATAGAGAATTTTGTATGCATTTTACATCTCCTTATTTACAGCAAAACACTGTTCTTGACAGAAACTTGCCTGTTTTATGGAAACCAGGCTGGTATGTTTTCTTCAGCAATGGCCTGAGCCTTTGTGGTACTAGTGCCTGATTAATGCCAGTTTAAGTTGCTGGTGATGAATGACCCACTGGCTTGAACCCTCATTTATTCTAAACTCAGTTGGAGAGGGATCTGCTTCTTCCTCTCATTCTTTCAGGCTCCAACTGGAAATTTACTCAGTTTGACCTAACAGAAAACAAATTTAGAAATGCTGAATCTACCTTTTGCCCACCTTCTTTCCCCCTTCTTAGTCTTGTACCTCTTTAGGGACATGTAGACTCGAAGGAGATAGAAAATGTTGGAGTTGACAGTCACTGCCAGAAGTATGAAATTCCATTAGCAGAACAAGCATAAATTTGGGCAAATGCAGTTCTAGCAAAGTACAGCCAGTACTTAAATACTCACCAAGCAATCAGGTGCCTTCCTCTGTACATGCTGCTTTCAGAGACATATTCATATTTCATGTATTTTACCTAGTGCTTATGCAAGGGACGACAGTGAAGTTCATTGCTTTCCTGGCTGCCCACTCTCAAGACTACCATGCATTAAATGAAATCTCTTAATTCTGTTGTAAAGTTGTAGGCCAGAGCACCTGGGATACAGGAATTATCTCTGAGAATAGCAACTCACTAAAATGACATCATGGTGAGAACATCACACCTTCAGAGAGCCACGAGCCTCTCACAAAACCAGTAAAACCAGACAGCATCTCTTAAACTTTCTGTCACAACCTTGACTCAGAATGCAAAAGCATAGCTAGAATAGTTTTGCAGCTTGTGCTTCCAAGTTGATTCTTTATGGACCCAAAGGCATGTGCTAGACAGATGTTGTGCTCAGTCTGATAAGTTTACATATGGCACTGATGAGCTGTAGATATAAAAGAATTCTTGGATTTATATAAGTAGATATGTCCAAGTAAAATCTGTGAATTTAAGGGGTTGTTATTCAGAACTGATGTAGCTTGTGACTGGAATATTAGTATTCTGCTTTAGGCTTCAAATATGTAGGATATCAACATGAAATAATTATTTTATCTTCATCTTTTTCGATGTCTCATTAAAATGCAGCAATTAAGCCTACTAATTTCAGCAATATTTTTACAACAAAGTCAGTAGCTTTAAGAATCTATAATTTCTTCAGATTTTTTTAAATTACAGTGCTATAGACATTTTCATTACTTAGGATTGTACTTTATGGGATTTAGGGCAGGGTGGATGGAATCTTCAACGGAAAACTATATTTTCCTTTCAGAAGTATATGAGCTGTAGCGCTAAAAAGGCACCTATTATGAATATTCTTATGATCTTCCAGAGGAAAATAACACTTCCATTTGTAAATATAATGAACAAGAAATCTGTGGGAAGACTTTTTTTGCATCCTTATCAGAAACCTCTTATATCACACTGTCTTGCAGCCTGAACAACATGTGAAAATCCAATGTGGGAGTATAGGAATCGGTTCATGTAAGGATTTGATTAATGTCTAGCAGTTCCTATAAGTTCCACTCAATTCCACTCAATCCACTCGTGTTTCCTCAATTTTTATCTATCACAAAAAAAAATACTAGAATTAAAAAATTTTGGTTTTTTTGAAAAAATGCCTTTTGGTTACTCTAAATCTGAAAGTCTGCCTTGATCTTTCCAAATACCATGTGTTTCCTTCCAAGAGATCAAAGCAGTGGTGAGCGAAACCTGAAGACAGGCTGTGTTTGGAGTATTCTCTTTTGAACAGGACTTGCTGTTTCAATGAGCTGCTTCTGAGACAGGGAACTTCAGCCCTTGTCAAACAAATTCTTGTGGGCACAGGAGTGTTACAGAGCTTTGAGGGACTAACATTGTTCTGATTCTCATGGTCTATTGTGGGGGGCAATAGCTACTTGGATTATTACCCTCATTTTACCAATGGGTGCTGGATGCCTACCGAGCACTTCCAGCCCATGTGCTTTTGAGGAGCGTGACCCAAGCAATTCACTCAGGGTCTGCCAGTTTGTTTGCAGCAGAATATACTTAACTCGTAAATTAGCCAGTTAGTCTTCAGAGGAAGTCTTGAAGTTAACATAGGGCTAAAATCCCAGCTGCTTCCAGAGAGTGAGGTGCTGTAGCTACAGATCTCCTCTGGAGTTCATCACTCCTTAAGGATATGAAGCAGCTCTGTAATGTACATCAGCTGCTCATGGTTAGTGGAGGACTGCCCAGCGAGGACTGCAGGAATGTGCTGTGTTCCAGCAGTGGCTGGGGCTCTGATACCTTTCCTAGCTCCTGGCTTGCCTGTCCAGGTTTCTTGCCATATAATTGCTGCCAGTGCACGTAGACCAGCCATGCATGTGTGGGTGAAGCACCCTTCTCCAGTTTAGCAGAGACAAAATATGTTTACACTGAAAACATTCAGGTCAGTACTCCTTAAGGCATTTTCCTTCAGTTTGACTCCTGTAGAGAAATTCCCCAGGTGACTTTCATTTTTCTATTGTGGTTTCACACCTCTGGCCAACAATGAAATTAAAATTAACTAAAGTAGAGAGGTTAAGAGAAGGGTGAATAATTCACTATGAAAGATGGACCTGCCAAAACTAGTCTGTTTCTCTGTTCATGGAAAGTCTGCAGGTTGGTCGTAATTTCCAGACATTTATTTATGACTTTAGTTTGCCTGCTGTTTTCCTGAAAGTTTATTTTTATGCTTAGGAGGTATCACATGGAATTTGCTTCAAGTACTTGAACTGACAGTCTGAGCTGTGTTAGTTAATTGTGGTTGCTCATAGGTAGTTACATGAGATGGCAGGAGTACAATAGAAGTGAAAGCAGTTGAGAACAGGAAAAGATTGCCTTGGAATGAAGTGTGTCTGGGATGGGCTGATAAACTGCATACATGGAATTATTTTAGTTTCTAAAAAATCTTTAGTGTGTAGGAATAATAAAGCTAGAGAATGGTTTAGAGTGGAAGGGGTCTTTACAGATCCCCTGAAAGATGTGGGCTTTAACTAGTGTAAAATGAAGACAGGACCAGACTAGTGGCTACAAGCAGAGGTTAAATGTATTTTTCTGTAGCTGTGTTTCCATAAAATAATTATTTTTGTGTGAGAAGTCTAATTCTCCCTAGCAGACACTTTTGTAGGATACTATCTTATCATCTGAATTTACCTGCCCTTAAGCTAGGGTCTCAGGATTTTAAGGGCTCTTCGCTGTTGTCTAAGATGTAGGTGCATCTAACATGAACTCATTTTTATATTTGTGCAAATCCCTGCCACACATGTTTGGGAGTATTTGCTTAGCTTCTCTGTTTTTCTGACAGAAGGAACATTTGTCTCATATGTTACTGCCACTGATTCCTATTTGAGGCCATATTATTTTTAGTGGGGATAAATCTTTTATAGAACTAAATTTTTTATTAGTCTAAATACAAAATATTTATGTTCCATTACATATTTACAATCCTGTTCATGAAAAAATAACAGTCATCCTAAAGAAGTATTTTCTTAGGAATTATTAAAAAGAAGAAGAAAAAAGGAAGGAAAAGACAATTCCACTTCAATTTTCCCCTTACATTAAATGAAACACTTGCAGCTAAGATTTACAGGAGGCTGTTAGCAAGCACTAGATCTTTGCTTGCCACTTTTAAGTCCTGCTTTGAAATTCCCATTATGTCAGACATAATTAGAGTGATGGTCTGTAATGCTTTGGGTAGAGACCTTTTCCTAGCCTTCTTCACCAAAAAATTTTTAAGAGAAATAATTACTGCTTGCTATTCTCTGTCTACTACCAGTGAAACTGGTGCTAATTTTTGTTCAAATATCTTCAAATATCTGCAGTATTTCATTAAAGATTGAGCCAAATTAATTTTTGGAACAATACTATTGAAATTCTGGTCAATAACCAAAGCAAAGCACTTAAGCAAGTGTTGAAGCAGTGGGAGTAATCCTGGGTGTTCAATGGAACTATTACCATGGAGCAAGGTAAATATGTGCTTACTTAGCTGCGTAGTGTATCTCAAAGCACAGCATCAGTGGGCCTGAAAGCCAGCTGAAGTTAACAGGAGGGCAGTCTCTCAGAGATGGTGAGCCAGCCCATGAATGATCTAGTGTTCATTCGTGGTGTACAGTAGATCAATTGGCTTAATTGGATGATGGATCAAATGTTTCTCAATATCTGCAGATTGCTCACTCTTTTCTAATTTTTTTTTTTTTTTTTTTTTTTTTCATCAAAGGATGCTGCTCATTGCCTGTGACTACTCCAGGATCACCCCATTCAGCCTGAAGAATTGACCTGGCTCAGAATATGAGATTAGAAAGCTCAGTTTTATTTTCCATGCAGTACATAACATGATTTTCTTCCTAGACTGCAGGAAGTTTCTATCCATGACATTTTTCTCTTCTGGGTAAGAGGCAAGAATGTGTGGGGTAAATATTTTCTTTCCCATTGCCCACTTTTCAGTAAGACATTTACTCAAAGGAGCATTTTCCTGACTAGAATTTGTAATAGTATTCTTCATAATGCACCAAGAAATCCTTTGTCAAGCAACTGTTTCCTGTTTTAAATCACAAATACAAAGCAAACTAAAAAAAAAAAAAAAAAAAAGAAAAGAGAGATTTGCTTAGAGGGCTGGAGGGGAGAGTAAAGAAAGGTTGGACTGAATACGTGCTATGACAGATTTTCCAAATAATTTTTGTATCGGATTTGCTAAACATTTCTTTTAGTGTGATGTCAGGTCAAAAATTCTCTTTTTTTCTTTGTGTGCCGTGAAGACACGCTATCTAAGCACAGTGGCTTTGTATTGTAAGAGGACAAAGTGAATGCACACATCAGTGTGTGTTCAGAGCTTCCTGGCATCATGAACTCAGAGCATTTGCTGCCTCTTCACTGGAGGCACATGGAGCTCTCAAATTCCTGAGAATACACACGATCACATCAGACCTGGAACCACATCATTGCGTTCACCTCGGAGACTTGCAGTGAGCACATAATCATTTCTCTCTAACTTCGGAAACATGACTCCAAGATACTTTTGTTCTGACTCTCCTTCAAGTACAGGAAGTTGAGTCATGGCTGTTTGGAACTGCAGGACTGCAGGTCGTGTCCTTGTGTTCTCAGTGGATCCATATGATTCTGATATTTTTTGTCATGGTGTCAGAATGAGAGCAAGGAAGGGGTCAGTCCCCTTGCAACTACGCTGTTTTTTCCTGCTGGGGTACATATATGTAACCTTTAAATCTCATTTAAGTCATGAAATGTCCACCACCTTTTGGGTTTCCTAAAATACCCTGCTTCCCATCTGTCTGTGCTTTTTCTAGGGATAAAACTATGTATTTATATCCTCATGTTAGAGGTGAATTTGCTTTCATAAAGGGATAACGTGGGCAAGAGCCCTCTTTGAAGGAGTAATGAACAGAATTAAGGAGGAGATGTTGTCAGATGATAAGGGCAGAGTGATAAAACAACTACCAAAACCTAGTTTCAAGAATATGTAGAAAGACTGTTTTGACTTTTCTGTTTAGGTACACTTGCTAATTTACAAACCTGAATATATGCAGTTATAGGGAGCAGGAGGCAGTTAGAGAGGTTGGGATTTATACAGGTTTTCAACACAACATCTCATCTGGGTGAGACAGAAATGTGGTGTGATGGGCTCATGTGATGCCCAGCACTCAGAGTGACCTAACCCTCGGGAGTGTTTGAGCTGTTGGAAGAGCCCTGCAGAAGATGAGTGTGCAGGTATGCATTCAGGAGTCACTTAGAGCTGTGAAATCTGACTGAGTTCAGCTTCTTTGAGCAATTGGGACATTGCCTCTAACACCATCGTTTCAACAGCTCTGAAAAGCCTATAAAGACACTGTCCCCTGGTTCCCACTAGCCAGACCCGTCAACCCTTTCCAGTGTTCTGCTCCTGCAGTTTTCTCCCTTCTCATGTTCCCCTCCCACCCAGTAAGCCTTTAGTGGCCAAGACCTCTCTGCCGGTCTCTGATCCTCTGTGGTGGCCCAGCTGGTCTCCCTGATCTGTAATGTGATGCAACCACTTCAGCCTGTCTACAGTGACAGGGTGTGAAACTGGCTCAAAATCTTCTCATGGAAAGACACCCATTGCCATCCCTCACCAAATGCCTCAACTCTGCCATTCTTCTACCATATTACTCACCATGCCCGATGCACCTTCCTCCTGTCTGATCTGAGTCAGCACCTTTCTGCTTACCAGGAAAGAGGCTTCCTGAGAGAGGTCTCGGTGGCAGGAGTGTGTGGAGGGTCATACTGCTCTGGGGAAAGCGTATAGTTTTGGAAAGAACGTTCCCATGGAGATTCCCTGCTAAATTTTCCTTCAGGTTCTCTCAGTACTGAAATGAAACTCAAATTATTTCTTGCAGAGTTCAGTTTCCTGAGATTTGAGGTTATTAAAATGTTGCCTGAGATACCAGTAACTGTCTCAGTCTTTGCTGCAGGGGCTTTTTCCTCACCCTTGCCAAGGCTTTCAAACAGTATAATTTTCTTTCTTTAACTTGAGGCTCTCTATCCCTGAGCTATTCTCTTCACCCTCAGCCTCTTCTGCAGCAAATCCCAGGGCTTTCTACCTGAAGTCAGCTAACAGCTGAGCTTGGTGTTCTCATCAAGAAGGAGCAGTGTGATTAATTCTCCAGAGTCTCTTCTGTTCCTCTGAGCTGTTTCCTTGTGGGGAATCTGTAATGCAGCAGGGCAGGAGCCAGCACGGATCTCTCTTTTGCTTAAAATAGGTGCATCACCTGCTCCACCTTCACATTAGGGAATAAGCCACAATGAGAGCAAAATAAGCAATGCTGTCTCATCATTGACTTGCAGCCTGTCTTTTTGTCATCTTGCAAAAAACAAAGGTAGTCTGTAACAAAGAAGATATGACTTAAGAGGGATGTGGGCAAAACACTATGATCAAGCATTAAAAATCAGCCACATAAAATATGCCTTCTAAGGAGCACTCCCTGAAAAGATTTTGACTTACAGTGTGTCAAAAAGGAAGCGCAAATCAGAAGCGTGTCGAGATGGATGCCTCAGTGCAGGAAGGAGAGACATTCAAATGTGCACCACATCCAATAGCAGCTGTAGAGGTTATTTCACCCAGTAATGCCTTGATAAACCTGAATATCATACCCTTTTAGAAAGGACGATGGGGCTTAGGAGCTGAGAAGTTTTTATTTGCCTTGGTAATCTCTCTATTTCTCTCTGTCGACTCCAGAGGAAAACTGAACCAAGATACCTCCTTGCCTTGATCAAGTGTCTGAAGTAATTGAAACTGATTCAAGTGAAGAGTCACCATCAGAACATGGTCTCCTCCTGCAGCTACTCACAATCCCTGATTTGTGCCAGGAATTCAGTCCTACATCACCCACACTGGCTGTTAACATGATCTGTGGCCCGGAAACAGCCATTACAGAAGAAGGTTAGACACTCTCAGGGCCATTTAGTTCCTTTTTCAGGAAGAGCAAGTTTTTGTTCCTTCAGAGTTTGTCCTTTGGACCCAAAAGTTCATGTCACACAGACAAGCTGATAGTGTTGTAATGGAAGTACATTATATGCCCCTTAAAGAGAATGGCCTGTGAAAGAAACAATTAATTTTCTCCACCTGGTAACAAAAGTTAAAAGGTCTGGCTTTTGGTTCAGAGCAAATGACGGGCAAGCTCTGGGAATGCAAGTTGTATGGAATGAGCTCACTTCATGCATGTTGGGCTCTTTGGAAAGCAAGTGTTTGTATGTTTTATTAGTTAACTTCAGAGAGAAAGTGTCAAGTCATCCTAGCATTTCCTGTGATAACACTTCTATCTGTGTATTTGAGCACTGGGAATCATTCTGCTTGAAAGGCCAGGACAGTGCAAAGGCAGAAACTTAGGGTTCATTTATAACTTTAAACTGAAGTAACTGTAGTGAGTGAAGGCACCAGTTAGTTCAGAAAGATTTTAGCAATGATTAACAGTGCTGCTCCATAAAATTTGCCCCAGTTCTCAGTGTGGACTGTGGCAAGCTTAAGCATTGACAAAAGATCCCATTTGTTGTGCACTCTGTTTTGCACCTTTTTTCTCCCCCTCAAGATAGCACAAGTGTCTATTGTCTCCAGCAATGTCAAGCTTTTTTCACTTTTGATCTTATAGAGTTTGCTGCTGTGAATGCTTATGAACACTGTCATCCTTAACTTCATTACTACAAGTACAACAGACCAAATGTGGATTTTTCTAAGTCTGGAATTTCAGACAAACAGTTCTGTGCATTTTTTCAGAGACTGAGGTGTTCCAGAAAGATCAGTAGGTCTGTATGAGAGACAGAAATACAACCTTTCCAAAGCTGGGATGATACCACCAGTTAATGCGAGTTTCTAGACTGTGATATGTGAAGGTAAAAAATATTTTTCCTCCAGAATTTCGTCCTTGAAACTTCAAGACTGTATAAAATAGAGAATTTCCGTTTAAAAAAATGCAGAGATTATGAAGGCTCTTCACTGTACTTTAAGTAAAAAGTCAAAGAGAAGCTCCTGGTGGCTATCAATATAAATACTTTTCAATATTCCATACATGTGCTCTATCTGTAAATTTACTTTGAATCATATGCACAAGAATGATTTTAAAATTGCTATTGAGTTTTATACAAGAAGCCTGCTATTGAGGAAATGAGTGTATCATTCGGTTTAAAATTGCAGTGGGGAGGAAAGAGACCTTAAACTGCTTTCCAGAGAACAGGACTGTAGCAATGATGCTATAATAGTTTATTGTTTCTTATAATACAGCATGTGATAAAAAGGCATAATATATAGCCTAAATGGATGTTTACTTGAATAGTTATATACTCAGCTTCCTTTGCCAGAGATTTAATCTAGTCAGGGCTGCTTTTATATAAAAGTGACTTGTTTGTGTTCTGTAGGACATTTCTACTCCTTTATGTGAAGTCTTACATGTCTGGAGGATTAAAATTGCTGCAGTGCTTTTACAAAATAATAATGACTAAAAACTCTAAAGTAGTTGGGCCACTAGAGGGAAAAATGTGTTACAAAGGGATTTGTGCTATGAAAATGAATAGAAGTAGATAAGCAGAAAGGATAGTGTCATTCTTTTCTGGCTCCTAATAAGGCAACTTTAGCATGCAAAACATCTATGTGCTCTTAATTTTAATTTAAACTATATGCTTTAATATGCTTTTTAACATGCTCTTCATTTTTTTTTCTATAGTGATTTATAATAGTGCTAATACTTTTACTTCCCTTAACTGAAAACCTTTTATTCTCATCTTAGATAAATGAACTAGCAATGCAAAAGTTTTTAAATGTTAAGTGATAATAAAATACAGCAAGCTGACTACATTTAACAACAAAAGTGAAGTTCTGTCTGGACAGGTGATGGCAGATTCCTCACTGACTTCTAATGGCTAGGATTTCTTCACTGGAATTTGTTTTAACTCCAGCTTGTGGTACAAAAAATTCCTTTAATATCTTTACTCTGCAGGATTGGCCCCTGTGTGTTCCCTATTTTTGAAGGCATGACACTGATGGTTTGCATTCATACCAGGCTGAACACAGTCCAATAAAGTACATAAACACATATGTAGGAGATTTTTTTCATTGTAGCATAGTCATTTTGCTCAAATTATTAGCTTTCTCCACTTTGTGGATACAGGCAGTCATGCAAAAATGCTAATTTGTTTTTTTTTTCCAAAGAGGAATAGACCCCTTTTCAACAAGAAAACATAAGGAAAATCTTAGTAGTTCTAAAAGGTAGTAGGGTAAGAAGATAACAACGCTATTCAAAAATTTGTGTGTGTGTGTGTATATATATATGTGTGTGGAGAAGAAATAGCTTGTTCACCTTTTAAGCCAGAAACATTGCTTTAATGGGAAGAGATTAGGGGGAAAAGAGGCTGACTCATGATCTGAATCCTGTGTTAATAGCTTGAAGGAAGCATAATACCATGTCAGTGGGAATGCCTATGCTGTTGCGTTAGCTCCTCTGTGTTTCCACAGCCTGTGTGTTGCCTTCCACCCTGGCTTAGCGTTGTGGTGAGGTAACTGATCCTTCAGGCACAGATTGGGAAAACTTTTGGTGTAAGATCAAACTCAGTCCTTACAGGCAATACGGGTGCAACTGGGGTTCTGAGCTGCTCAAACCCAAGCTCACTGTCAGGACTTGTAAAGAAGAAATGAATAGAAAAAGCTGTTAAACCTTACACATGTACTGCTTAGGGAAGGGCTCTTAGGGTTGGTCATATTGGCCCTTTACCCAGGAGTTCCCACGAGCAAGCTCTCTTACCCTGGAAGCAGTAACTAGACCAGAACAAGAGGGAAATGTCCTCATTTGGGATAGTACTGCAACCAGAACTAGTTTAGCCAACCAAAGTGTGTTAATCTTTTGCAAAATTACCAAAGAGATTGAACAAGACTATAAAAATTAAAAGCAATGTTGCTTAGCTGAAAACACAAGCTAATCTAATATTTTTTTGATAAGACAGATAAATCCCAGTAATTTAGCTCTCGTATTGGGTACATAATTATTGGCATCAGGGAACAGCAAAATTAGATTAGGACTTTGCTTCCTGTCTTTTCCAGAATATTTGGTAATGAGGCTAAAGACATTTTGTCTGTGACTGCCTCCCCTTACAATGAATCCATACAAATCAACTATTTTGTTAGGTGATTAAGTGGTAAGCTGGAAAATGGATGAAGATAACTGAAATTATACACATTCTCATTTTTTTTATCTGAGTTTGTATTTTATTTAACACAGGACTATTTGGAACACGCTGATTTTCCCTGTGGTGTTTCATAGCTGCACAAGCCACTAGCCAGGTAGCTGTTAGCCCACTGTTTGGGGCAGTGGGGGTATCAACTGTGTTTTACACCTATCCTGAGTATGTCCCCTCCCTTATAAAGCGCTGGCTCTGTCCAGCTTCTGGCCTGAGGAGTGGCTGAGGGGCAAGGAGCACAACTAAACCCTTCCTCCCGTGGGCCTGTGGTCCCAGCACAGCAGGGCACTGGCACACTCACCCTGGCTGCCTCAGAGGAGACAGCTGCTGCCCAGCTAGAGCAAACTCAGAACCCCACAGCATACCAAACAGCCAGTATTTCCTTCTTTACCCTCTTTATAGCTATGTATTAGAACTTTGGGGAATTCAGCACCACTGATAATAAAAGCATGGTAGAGATGCCTTTAGGCTTAGCTTTAAATTTGACAGTTTTATCTCTTTGCTGCTACTGCCTTGTCACCATCTGCTGTGTTTGCACTCAGTTGTCTACTGGGACTTGTGCACGTGTGCACTGCAATGCTCTTGCCTTCACGCAGCAGTTTGCATGTTAAGGTAGGTGGAAGAGCATTGCAATTTATACAGCCCTTGATCAGCATCCCTGTATGCAGCATCACATTGTTTGAAATTTAACTGACATAAAATCACGATGTGGAACAAATAACTGTTCACTCAGATATGTAGCTATATACTGCATGCATGCCTTGCTGTAAAGGCAAACTGAAAGTGAAATAGCACCCTAAGACACCTCAGCTGTGGTCAGTAAGACCCCAAGAATCTCTCTGTTCCTGTTCACTGGATGACTTCTTTAGAATCTAAATTTTTCTCTCTGTAAAATAGAAACAGTGAAACCTGCCCTTCTTTCCATCCCTAAGGGAGTAAAAAGTTTTATGGAGGAGCTTGGTGCTGTTTACTTAGAAGCTATGGCTTGGGAATATGCAGTTCAAGGTAGGGCTGACTCCTTACCCCCAAATAAAGGAGGCCTAGGGAGCCGAGGTCTGGAAGGGAGTTGG
Source organism: Callaeas wilsoni (assembly GCA_013398955.1). Taxonomy (NCBI): domain Eukaryota; kingdom Metazoa; phylum Chordata; class Aves; order Passeriformes; family Callaeidae; genus Callaeas; species Callaeas wilsoni. The sequence goes on from VWPU01016069.1 coordinate 58,259, forward strand.
ATGCTGAGAGCTTGAGGAAATGAGGTGCAATCTCTCAGAAAAGGGAGAGAAAGAAGAATCAGCTGCATCCTCTGCTGAAACTAATGGGAAAGCTTTTACTGATTCTGACCTCTTCTTGGGCAACAGGAGCTCTCACCTCCTCTTTCCCCTCCTGTCCTTTGTCTCTTCTCAGGCTTGCCCATGGAGACTGTGGCATCTTAAGATTAAAAAGGGAAAACAAGCTGTATGGCATCTGATGTGGTAGCAGCAAGTACCACGATATTTGAAGAGTGCCAGCAGGCAGCCTTGCTAGCTGCTGGTGAAGACAAGGATGGAGTAAATGCCCTTTTCCCTTCTGTGCTGCTTGTGACAGTCAGTAGCCTGGAAAAGGGTTGCCATTAGCAAAGGACCCTGCAGGACTCAGAGATGATTGCAGGACATTTTATTCCCTATTATGCAGCTCTCTTTCTACACTTGAGGATATGATTTGTGATCCCCATAATAAGGAATGGTGCCTTTAAATTCTACTAAATATTTCTTGATAACTGCAGTGTTGACCCAAAATCTCATTTAAGGAGCCTGAAAAAATCATAATCGAAACACATTTGGATCCAGAATTTGAGCTTGAACTGTTCTCTATTTATTAATTTATAGAAGCACTCACATTAGGATTTTACTATCAGAAGGATGCAGAAATAAAAAATTGTTGAAACAGGCTTTTAGCACTATGGGGTCCCTGACTTCCTTTTGCAGCAATTCAGAGCTTGCTCCATATCTTCAAGACTTGCTTACTGATGACACATGCTGGTTAATTTCGTGGGCAGTTTACTAATGTTAGGACATAAAGCTACTACTGCCTACAAGTTCTTGACAAATATTTCCACTTATATTCTTTATTGAATACGCTGGGTGCAAAGTTTATAATGCAGTGGCTGCAAAACACCATGATCTGATACAGCTATTACTTCAACATCCATATGTTTTGCCATAGATGTTTACCAATAGTTCAAGCAGAGAACCCAAAGAGTAGCAATTAAAATAATCCATCCTTGTAATTTAAAGCTTCCTGCACAAGGAAGTGGAGGAGCATTATTGTCTCCGGATTTAAGCCTGCTGAAGACTTTCAGATTGTGAATTCAGGAACCTGAGGGAGGGCAGAAAATTTGAGTAAGCACATTACCACTTCCTCTGGAGGAGTTGGTTGCTGTTCCAGTGGTATTGTAACCACTAAATGTCACCATGATCTCCCTGGTCCAGCTCAGCACTGCTCCACAAACTCATCTTTTTACAGTCACTGACTCAGCTTTATGAGTAGCTTCTGTACCTTTTTTTGAGTTCAGTAGGAAACTCAACTATATATTTAGGGTATCTTATAAATAACTCTGCCCTCTACACAGCTGACACAAAAGAAGGTTTTAATTTCTCACTTTGGTAATGATTTACAGCTGTTGTTCCATTTGGCTTATGAAACATTATATATACGCTTCAATGAATGTTTCATATGTATATTTTTATATATAAACAGTGAAAAATTACTTCTGAGAGGCACTTGCAAAGCCACCATATTTTATGCAGAAAACATGTCTTGCAGATATACTAAACAGTTCTTTCTGCTATCACAATTAAGGAGAGAAATCCTCATGCTGCCCTTTCTACATATATATCTCAGTAATGAGGATAGAGCTATGATTCAAGATGACAATTTTTGGACAGGAGAGCTATTTTTTCAGTTGGTGATTTAGGGCAAATGAAGAGCAGTTTATTCTGGAAAATGCTTTGCTGTATTTCCTTTTAGGAAAAAAAAAGTAAGATTACACAAGGTTAGTAGTTTTTTTCTAATTTAAATTCAGTTCTCATCTTGGCAATATGCTTGCCCTGTTCTTAGGGTTTGGGGGATTTTCTGTGTTGTCATTTGGGTTTTTTGTCTTTATCATCAAATGATCCAGATTTTTTCTTTGTCTCAGCATTTGAATTGGAAAATGAAAGGTGGACGAAAAGTCAAGAAACAAAGGGAAATTCTTCCCTGTTGGAATCTGGGCTGTGACCTCAGATCTGCTGCATGAAATGAGCAAGTCACTTGGCCTGTGCCTCAGCTTCTCAGTCTGTAAAGAGGGACTATAACTGTTTTTCACTGAGATGCTTCACAATTCACATCTGAAAAGCACTAAGCGTGATTAATATCCAAGCATGCGATGTCTGACATGCAAAAATACCATGCTGTTTAATCACTGGTGCCTTATGGATGTTCTTTGACATAAAGACAGCAGCTGGGTCTCTTCAAAACAATCCAAAAAAATCTAATCACTAATGATTTAGTCGCTATTCACAAGAGGTGTTTTACACAAGTAATTACACAGGGACTAGGAATTGAACAGTGATTTGATCAAGATTCATCTGCATGATTGCAAACATTTTAAAATTATTTTTCAAATAGTTATTTTTTAAAGAAAATTAAATTAAAATTTCTTAAAGCCTGGCATTTAAGATCATGACTTTTTTTTTCAAATGTCTAGTGGGAGTTAAAGGAAGTCTAGAAAAGTGGAATGCATAATACTGAAAAAGAGAAGAAATAGCTTGTTCTTTTATTGCTTGCTTTCACTCTCCCACTTAAGAGGGACGGAGGAGGTCATGGAGGATCCTGAAACGATCAGTCATTTGCTGCATTACAGGCACTCCTGTGTCTTCCTGCCCATTACGCACTTCTGGCTCCCACAAGTGCTAATCATAATTAAATGGAACAGCCAGCGCGAGTAATAACATTGAGGAACAAATCAGTTCAGTGGGGGTCGTCTGCTTGGTCCTTTTTTGATTAAGAACTTCTCCTCGACTGTGTACACCTCTTTCTATTTAAAGGATTCACTCTGTCTGCTGACCCTAGTGACATTTTCAGTACTACCTTTCTTGCTCACCCATTTTCTCATTTTAGTATCCCCACCTATTTGTGTGTGTCAGGGAGGAAGGAAGACACTACAGCAAGCCGGGTAAAATTCTAGATTTATTAATACCTTTGTCATATTTTATAATTCATGAAAAAGCTGATGTACATTGCAGTCAGAGTAGATGGTTGTTGTAGGTCCCTTCCAACTGAACTATTCTGTTTTGTTCTATTCCATTCTATTGTACAAATGACAGGAAAATTGAGCTTGGTAATGCAAAAGCTCTGTTCAGGAAGGGGTTCAAGAATAGACATATATATTTCAAACCATGTGTACAGCCTTGTTGATGGCAGTGAGTATCTGAAATTCCTCTTTGGCCTTCAATGGAGCTTGCTACTTCCACACATCCTGAAGTGTCTTTTGGTGATACTGATACCCCTTGTGATAAGATTACAGTATGTGATTGATGGGGATTTTTCTTTTTAATTGCTATCTGCTCCAGGTTTTCTTCTAAAACATTAGCATTCCTTACATTTTTTCATCTTTCACTTCCTACTCTTCCCCAGTGCCCGTGCTGCCTGCCTGAGCGAGGAACACCTTTCAACCTGACTTCCGTTTCAACTCAGCAGGCACCGCAATCTTTTTCTTGGCTCCTGGTATCTCATCTAATCAGACACTACGCTTTTATGCTGGCTCCCTGCATCTGTACTAGGTATTTTGTTAGACTATCAGGCAGAACTGAAAGCTTCCAGCTTGCCTACCTTCTTGTCTGCCAAATTGGAGTGAGGGGAGGAGAGAAGGGAAGGGGGTAGAGAGAGACAGTGAGAGCTCTTTAGTGTGAGTCGTCTTAACTTCAGTCCTTTCCCTACTCCGGTGGAAGTGCTATTTGGTATCTCTAGTGTGCATGAAAATTCAGCACTTTGCCCTGAACAGAGAGAATTCCCAGACCGTCTGATAATTTCCTACTCTTAAACCGTGGATATATCTTACTGGTGAATTGCAGGAAGTTTAAAATAAAATGAAAAATCTCTGTCTCACTGAGCCGGTTAAGGTCTTCATCTATAACTCTGGCAGTGAACACCAAAACAATAGAAGAAAGACAACTTCATCTCTAATAAAACTTTCAAATTTAGTAAGGAAGTTTGGTGGTTTAGTAATACAGGGAAAGGATCACAATTTTCAACTTCATTTATGTTCCACTTTTCACTACTGCATACCTAGTTTCAGTTACTTCGCACTGAAACAACAAAAAAGTTCTCACACTACTCTCATGGTTTGGGATCTTCTAAGTTGCATGAAATAAGTAAAAATGGTGATAAAGGCATGCCTGGCCAGGATCATTGTTCTGCACATAGTAGCTCTGAATAATGCAATTGATGGCCACATAAGTAAAGATGAAACAAGGTGTTAATGTTATGCTCATATTAAGTAGCATCTAGAGATCATCATTTGGTGCTCAGATAGAATTGGTGGAGAGAACTAGGGGTTCTGCTGTACATCTTGCTTCTCAGTCCTCCTCCTGCCTCCTTCCTCCTCATTGCCACTTTGCAGGGAAGCCTTTATCTCCCCTTCTCAACAAGGCTGCATCTGCTTTCTGTGCCTGCACACCGGAGGGAATCGGATGTTTACTGGGGAGAATTCCAGTCCAGAGCAGCCATTGCATGACGTACGCAAAAGCCACAGGAGACCATTTTCTGTTGGGTGTTGACATCTCAGATTCTTTACCCCACAGCTGCTGTTACATATAGTTAAAATAAGCCACAGATCAGTTCATAACACACATGAAAAGCTGCTGAAAATAGCTAACATGCTTTGTGGTGACATACATCACTTGCTGATTTGTTTAAGGGAGGACAGGTCAACAACACAGGTTTGATTATATCTGTTTCGGAGTTTTACTTTTGGAAAACTGGTTTTAAGAAGATAAAAAGCATTTCTTATAGTTTAAGTCTGTCTTAGTCTTTCAGGGTTCATGGAGAAATGCGTGCTCCAATTTACATAATTCCCTGACCCTTTGCTACCTACTTCTTCTGTTTGAAGTGAATAAGTCAAACTTTAATGTGATTATGTGGCTGGATAATAACAGAGAGCTCTTCATCCAATTAAACTGCTCTGCAAGGTGTGTAGTATCTGATAAACCACAGACAGTACAGAAAATAAAGAAACCCTTGTTTTCTCTTTCCCCTTTTTTGTTCTCTGTCAGTTGGCCTTTGTTTCCTTTTTATGTCGTGGGATTAGGTTAAGCAGTTTATGCCCCTTGCTTATTTTTCCTAGGAAACCACTTCTTAATCCTTGTCTTTGTGCAAGTTTGCAAGTCACTGCCATGGACTTTTTCTCTTCTCTTTTCTCTTCCCTTGTATCTGTTGAAATATTTCAGGTCTATTCTTTTTCAATTTTCTTTATGTGGTAGCAAGTGCTGTTATCACATTCTTTCCTCAGCAACCTAGTAAAGGTGATTCTCCTCTGCTCACCCCTGTATAAACCTGGAGTGTTTCAGGTAGAGGCAGTGAACCTGTGCCAGGACAGAACAATGCAGATAATGGTGAGGTAAAATGATGCAAACTGTAAATCAACATAAAAGTGGCCTTTGCCTGCATATGGCAGCTACAAGCATATAGACACAATAATCTCACATGATATCTTCAGCCCGGATTGTATTTGCTGCAGATTCAATGTGACCAGGAGCAAACCTTATACTGATATACAGTCTTTTCTTAATGCGAGATCCATCACTTTGCACAAGACAATAAGTATGAGACTTTATTTCTATGTACAAAAAAGGTATCTCTGGCCTAAACACATGATGTTTGCTTATGTACAAATCACCTATTTCTCTCCTGTTCTGTGCTCATTTCTGTGAGCAGAATATAGCACAAATTTTAATGAATATATCTAAAGCTGTAAGAATTGCCATATTCCCCAAAATTGAAACGATTGTTGGTGTAGTGAAAACATTACCTTCATGCAGGCAGTACTAAAAAAAGATGGTGGGACTTTTTTATAGCCTTCCTTTCAAGCAAGTGAGAGCTGATGACTCCTTAAAATCCAGAACACTGGTTGCTTTAATAAAAAGCCATTTAAAAGACAAGTGGAAACACTGATGTACTTGAAGTCAATGACAAGACGCTTAAAAGAAAACATATCAGGAAAGAAGTCCATTGTGAGCTACTTCTATCTCAGAATAGATAAACTTGATATATATATCTCACAAGAACTATAACTGTTATTTAAATCATTAATAACAAGTCTGAAGAAGACATAAGTTGTAGTAAATCATGAGAACAGTCTCATGATACACAGTGGTGTGAGGTACCAGCTTAGAAGCTGACAGGCTGACAGCCAGGGTAGTACAGTTGGTAGAGATGAAGATCATATAATCAGACTGTATCCACAGGTAGACACTGATGTTCTTTACATTCTTTTTCTCTTTTTCTTTTTTTCCCCCTGTTAGTCAGTAAGGAGGAATTATGCCTTCATGGATAATCACCTTTCCCAGAACTCTGTTAAAGGCTTATCAGGAAAGACTGATGTTGTGTTGGGATATGTGGACAAGAGAGTGTTAAGTAAGAGGAAAATGACCTTGTCTGTAGTGAACTTTGTGTGTGTCAAAGGAATACTGAACACAAGGAACTGGTGTTCAATCCAGATGTCATGTGAGGGTGAATAAATACAGGATCTGAGGCAGTGTTGGATTCTCTGTTTGACATTGTTAAAATGAGATTTACATACATTTCTGTCTTTGAATTCAACTTTAGGCAAAATCCTGCCATCTTTTATGTTAGGTATTAAACTGGATAGCCTTTCATGTATTTAGGTGCCTTACATTCCCCTGTTCTTTCCTTCTTCTACTTTGAAACCTTTACTTAGCCTTTTTACAGTTTTCTCCCTTTGTAACTACAGGATTTGCAGCTCTTTCTCCACAGTAATATTTCACACTGGAGTCTTTGCTGCAGCACTCAAGCAGCCCCGTGGAAATCACTGAGCCTCGTTTAGGGAGCAGAGGGTTAAGCACTGCCTTAGGTATGCCCACAGCACTTGCAGCTCTAAATAAAGACATGGTTTTAATCAAATTTCATGCTTCAGGGCTTTTATGACTGTAAGAATGGAGAAGAATATTTTCTTTGTTTTTTCTCCCTTTTCTGTTTCCTTAAGGACAGTTGACTGTTTTTATTTTAGACTTTTGCTTAGCTTGTCTCCTGACTTCTCCAAAACTGATGAGGAGGGCCATTTGTTGAGAATGAAAATGGAAAGAGCAAGCAGAGATTAGGATAAAAATGTGAAGCCTGTTCTGGAGGTACATATACTGATGAGCTTTCTTTGTGCACTTAAAGTCTAGACAGCTTTGGGGAAAATATAAATTTTGCATCTGGGAAAAACAGCAGTTTCGATAGGTTTTGCTTTTGTTTTTCAGTCAGTGGTGTGGATTATTATCTTCTTGGCATGGCCTCTGTTATGAGTTGAATTGTCTTCCCTGTTCTCTGCCTGTGGAATGGAACTGTTTATTCCCTGAAGGACAGAAATAATTGTTCTGTCCTTCAGCCTAACAGTGTAGTTCAATGAGACAGTTAATCAGGGGTACCTGTTTTCATGCACCTAAGCATTGCATTGGTTTAACTGTACCTGAAAAGGTAACCTAAGTATTAAAAGAGGAGAGAAATGTAAAAGCTTGTACTATTCAGGAAGTCAAAATAGATGATACAAAGGTCTCTTCTGTCTTTAAGTTCTGTGAAATAAAGAAACAGCAAGTCATACTTCAGGTTTTTTCACAGTTTTCAAATACACTTAATTTTTTTCTTTAACCCTGAACTGTTTAATTTATTATTTCTTTTTCGATATCACAGCTTGAAGCTATATGACTGGTTTTTTTCTTTTTCAGTCTGTTCCTTTCACTAAGTGCATGTCCAGATTACTCTTTCATGGCTCATTTGCTGTGGCTTGCTGTACAAAGATATCAAGTGTTTCGTTAGCTAGTTTACTCATCCTGCTGCACTGCAGGTTTTCTGAGGCTTTTCTCTGCGCTGTCTGCCTGCATGCTTCCCTTTGTTCTGCTGCAGTGCCATGGATGCTGTCTTGACTGAACACCATCCCTACAAATCGTTTTGATCTCTCCATTTAGCCCTGGTATGTTAAAAGTGACACGGTTTAAAAAAAAAAAAAATGTATTGAATTAAACTAGAATTTCTTTCTGATACAAAGACAAGGCAGCTGATGGCTGAGCATTAGGACTACGTGCCTTTACCCCACAGAGGTGTGTGATACTGTGTGTGCGAGGTGCCAGGAAAGGAGCCAGACTGTGGCCAGTGCGGAGCAGCAATCCATGCACTTGGGACCCTGGTTCCAGTGAGATCCCTGGGCTATGCCTCACTCCTTACCATTACTGGTTTAATGTAGGCACTTAACTTTTAAATGCTTAAAGCTAAAGATGTGCTTCACCTCAGCTGCTTAGGTGTGACACATAGGCCTGAGGTAACGCTTTCCTTCTGCGCTGAAGCTACGCTCGGTGTGAATGCTTCAGGATCATCGCCTTGAAGCCTTTCTTGAATTTTGATGCAGCTTATGACATCTCTCCCTCAGGGTTGCTCTGTTTAACTACCACTTCCTCTCAGAATTAATTCAAGTCCCTCTCATTGCTATACAGCTGAGGAAAGCCCCGAGGAGATGGGTACACTCTGCACTTGCAGAAGGGGGTGTGTCTGCTGGAGCAAGCATTGTGAAAGCCAGATGGGACACCAGCAACATGCCCTGCACCAATGTCTCTGTCGTGGGTCTTTAAAAGAGCCAGTCTGCTTGTTTAGTCTCTCCATGATTTCATGCAGTGTTGTATAACAGAACTATTCCCACCCCCATTTTCAGATTTTTCAATTTCTGGTATTTGAGCACTTGAAAGGAAAGTCTCCTGTCATTTGGAGATCTTACATCCATGGAAAGTCATATTACATCTGTGCTAGGTTGGTCTTAATCTAGTTTTGGCAACTATTATAGATGTATAAATCCTGCCATTTCACACTGTTCAAGATACAAAACAAACTAGTGTTTGGTTCAAATGGCGAGAGTGGGCATGTTTCTACATGCAAAATGAATCACCAGAATCTATCAACCGGTCAAGTATTGTATATTTTTTCCTGAAGTCGAATTACCTTCCAGCACGATGGAAAAACCCTTATACTTTAGAGAAGTCCAGATGCTTAATTTCCAGTAACTTCACTCCCTCTCCAGCATACTATTTTTACTAAAGTTCTTTTAAAATTAATTGGGAGTTAGCTGCTGTTACGTGTGTGGGTGGAGAAGCAACCCTTAGCTCAACAGTAAAAAAAAACAAAACCAAAAACCCAGATGTAAATCAGAGGAAATTTTTATTTTTAGTAAACTTGAGCGTGCATGCAGAGTTGGGGAATATAAGCCACACATTTGCAGTTATCTAACCTGATTTTAAATTGTACAGATTGAAGTCAGGGGCGTTTATATCTTTGTCTTTGGTATTTTTAGCATACTTATTCCAGCTGACAGCTAAAGGCAAAAAAAAACCCCTCCTAGCAGCCTGTTCCAAAAGATGTGAGGTTCAATATTCAATTGTTTAATTAAAACTAAACTTTCATTTTAAAAATGAAAGAAGAGACCTAGTAAAACAACAATTTCGTTCTCAGAGAAGATGATTATTTAGTTTCCTTGTTGCTTATCTTTATTACTTGAATACAATAAACTTTGTGTTTGCTTTAATAAAAAATCCTTGCTAAAACAATAAATAACCCATTTTTCCTTTTTTTGGCAAGCAATATGCTCCATTTAGTTGATTTCTAAGGTGATAATCCTCTTGAATTATTGGCTTTTAAGTGGCTTCTTATTGAATTTCTTCCTCTGACATTCCGCTGGCCCTCAGGCCTTCCTGTCCCTGAGATCTGGGTACAATGGGGTTTCCACAGACACAAATGAACCCCTCTGTGCAGTAGATGAGGTCCTAATGGCTTTCAGTGTCTTCCCTGTCCTGTGCTTTGCAGGAAGGGAAAGCTTGCTGTTACCTGTCTAAACTGGATAAATTAATGAGAGGAATAGAATGTGGTCCAAGGTGGGATTAGTGTTTCTGTTCAGTGACTATCCTGTACAGAGAAGATTAAGGTGTTTCTCCATCATTGTGGCTTCAACAGATCCACACTTGGCAGAGGAAGATGCAAGACTGCCAGTAAACCCAGTAGGCTCTGGGAAATCCCTGAGCTTCTTTGGTGTTACACAAAGCTTTGGGGTATCTGCAATGAATTTGGACTAGAGTTTAGAAACCATTTCCTCATAGACGTTCCACAACAGTTTTCTGCCATCAAGGAAATAAACATTGCCCTTGTAGAACAGGTTATTCCAAGGAATAGGATTAGGAAGTCGTCTTTCTCTCTTTTTGGGGATTCTTTATCTCTCATAATCCTTCCCTGAGGCTGCTGGAAGACAAGGATCAAGATGCTAGCAAAAGTGTAGGAGGTACATAAGCAACTTTCCATTCAGTTCAGAAGTAAACAGGGAGGTAGTCATCATCACAGGACACAGGGTGACATGAAGCCTTCAGGCTGTGAAACCCTACGCTCTCTTCAGAATAGCTTTTTAAAAACCTGATTCCATCCTAGATGGAAAATACAGTCAAGTTTTACTTAGGCTTGCCACAGTTCCAAATATGTAATTGCTTTCCCACTTGCTTTCGGAGACCTAATATATTTCTTATTGTCCTTGTGGTTTTTTTGGGAAGGTCTTTGTGATATAACACTACAACACTGTTCTTCCCAGTTCTGAGCATATTGCATATCTGGTCTGGCAAATTGGAGGAAACTCATAGCTCTCTGCTAGGATGATCTCAGAAAATGTATGCAGGGGGCCGCTGCAAACATGAATTACGTGGCTGTTCTCTGCAGACTGAGCTCCTCCTGCTGTGAACTACATGGGAATTACAGGAGACTTGTCCCAGGATGGCAAACTGCAGATGTGCTCTGCCCTGGGATGTGGCAGGAAGGGCCCTGGGTTGTTGTAAGCAGAACTTGCTCTGGGATCAGGAAAGGGAGATGCAGTAGCTCTGGCACTCTGCTGTAGCTAAGGACTCCTCTGAGCTATGGGAATATATGCCTCCTTCAGCTGGCACTGCCTCAGGAACTTCTGTGAGCCTCTCAATTTTTCCACATAATTGTGTTCAGAGAAATGGTTCACAAAGGAAAGATGCCTATCAGAAAAAATGAAGGGCAGATGCGTGGCCACACAGAGAAGGCAAGATGAAATTCTGATCCTTGTTATAGCAATTTTGACAGTTCTCTGATTTATTATGATGTAAAATCAGTGTAATTGCAGTACCCTTAGGGGGATTATAGTTTCTTCTGATGCGGAAACAGGGATTTACGCTGTATATGAGTAGTCAAAGATGCTACTCTGACTCTGACTATTTTAACATCCGATAGATTGTCATCTCTGCCTTGTATAAGCTTCTAAGACTGCTTCTTCCTCTTATGATCCCTTCTGAATTAGGAGTGAGCCTGTCATCTCACAACTCATGTTTGTTTCTCCCCTTCCACCCTGGGTCCCAAAAAGGTACCTTCAGGATGGCAGAAGAAATATGTGTTAAAGGGCTAGACCAGAAAGGAATTTTTGTTGAACATCCTTGACTTGTCAGGGCTATGACAATACTCTGGAGACATGTATCTATGATGAATATTCCACTATCAGAAGCTTTTGAATTTGTTGACAGAGCCTATTTGGAAAATTTTAAAATAGAATGATTGGTTTGGTTGGTACTTTTATTTGAGTGTTTAATCTTGAAACGTTGATCTTCACTGAAAGGTGGAGCAAAAACGCAAATGTCAAGACTGAAAACAGAGAGCTTGTTATTGAAAAAAATTCGATATTGCCCTGATTCAAGTAATTTTCAAAGAGTTTGCAAAAATGTAACAAAATTTCAATTTTTTGTTTCATTATGTATCAGAAATAACTTCAAAAACTGAAAAATTCTCCCAGAACAGGAAGATTCTTTCCCAAAAGTCTATTACACCCACTCTTCTGGAGCCAAGGATTGCAGCAGGCATCTATGAAAGGGAGTCCGGCGAGGACCAGAGCACACGGAGTGTTGTAAATACTGTTAGAGCAATAGCAGGAGAGCCTGCCTTCTCCAACCTGTCTAGTGTAAATAATGGACTCCTACTTTCACACGAAGCTTGGAATCCAAAACCAAAGAGCTTAAGAAGGATGTGTTGCTAACATTAGGTTTTGAGTAGGGCAGCTGCTTGTCCTGCACCTCAAATGAAAATCTTTCTCTTCCCTGCCTGATCACTTTCCCTACCTAAATTATTCATCCATGGCATAGAGAAACTGTATCCTTTTCTGAGCTGTTCTTTGCTACCTTGGAGTTATCTGGTTTGTGCGTTCCTTGGCCTCTCTGAGGCCTCTGTGAGCAGCTTACTATATGTGTTTTTGCAATCATTTTCTGCTCTGCTTATCTGATTGGGTTCGTTTTGAGCTATTTGTAGACAGTACAAAAAGAGACCAGATTAAAATCAATGCAGACATTGTGTTCCCACACATGCCCTGTATTCCTAGGTATTAGAAATGGGAATGAGTCATCCAGCAATACAGTTAAGTACTGACAAATGGTTGTCTAAATCTCTGATAAGTAAAATCTCTTTGACTTATTGCATATTTTCTATCTCCACATGCTGCTGGTATAAATCTGAGACAAAAATCTACTCTTGGCCTCCCCAAGGACAGAACTTGCTGTCTTTGTTCAGGTATATTTTCCAATGAAATGTGTGGGAGTTTTGGGGACTAGAGCACTGAGACTAAATTTATGTTTTGTAACAGAGAAAAATAAATCCTCCCTTATAGACAACATTTGTCTGTAACAAGGGAAATGCACATGTGTCTCTGCAGCCGGAGAACAATGATAATTTTAAAGCTTTGTTTGGTAACGCTGCTTCTTTCCAGCTCAAGGGATGTCTCACTTTCTAAATCATGCTGGTTTTAGCTGTTAAAAAGCTAACAATGGAATGAATAAAAGTGATGATTATGATAGAAAGGATAGTAAAATATCACCTGAAGACAACTTAATGTTTTATCTGCAGTATTTATTTTAAGCATATTCCTTGAGAATTGGGTTGGTTTAGCTGCAGGGCTGTAGTTAAAGTCTTTTTACAACAGTGGAAGGACAATTTACTAGATATACTATTTACATGAAATCTCATGTAGGAGTTTATTCTTAAAGCTTAAGTGAGAAACAGTCACAGAAAATAATTATTTCAGAAGAATAGAAGAACCCACTGAATAAATTACCGCAATTATTTATTTGCCATTGACACATGTACTCCAGTCAAAGGTAAATTCACTTGTTACTGCTGGGAGGAGGATGGAGCCAGCCCCTCCTGGTTTTTCATAAGAGTGTCTTAGAATTCCTCTTAATGACTGAAAAGGAGCACATCACTGAGTTGAAAGCCATCTAAGTTTACCTTCTAATTCCATAGTGTTTGGTTCTCAATACACAGAACTTTGCACCCATGTTCTCACCAGCTGCAAGGTCCTGGCAATTTTTTTCCCCATTTCTCTCACTCTCTTTTTAAAATACATATGTGAGATACATTTGGATTTCTTACGGTTGTCCTGAGCTGGACATTAAAGGAGTGTAGGCAGTGAATGTGCAAACATACCCTCCCAAGTCTTCCACAGGCATCACGGTCACAGCCCTCTTGTTTTAAATCTGGGGTGCTCAGGAGCAGCAGCGGTGAGTAATGAATGGCTCTGATGACAGCATGTGGGAATTCAGCTGACGCTTTTTTTCTGCATTTGCAACATAAAATTTGAATGCAAGCAGTAAAAGATGCAAAAATAAAGTCTCACCCTCTCCTTCCTGAATTCACAGTTTGCATGAGTAACCCCTCCTCACAGCTCCTTTTAAGCACTCCCCACCTTTTCACCCTCAGGACCCACCCACTGCTTCTTCCCACTCCTGGGCATAAATTGCACTTCTCCTTCTCCCAGAGGTAGCCCTGGGCTGCAGCATTCTCTGTACCTACTGTCCTGAGTGCAAGTCATATTTCTTTGACTTCTCTAACAAACAAATAACACAGCCATTTAGATTTTATTAAAAATAAATTTGAAAAAAACCCACTCTGCTGAACACACATATTCCCCTGAGGAGAGAAACAGAGAGCACAAACATTTGACAGATGTTGGACATGATGTTTAGTGCGTTACTAGAAGGCACTGAGACACTGTGGTAACAGCAGCAGCATTAGAACTGGAGCGAATGGAGCAAAGACTTGGTGTAAAGAACGGAGTAAAGACTTGGTGGGATATTTAGTCTACTGTATTTTGCTATCATCTCACCTTCCAGTTCTTGAAAAAAATTATGGAAAGTTATAATGAGAATAAAGCATAATAATAAAATGGACTTTGTACTAAACATTCTGCAAAGGTTATTGTGATGTTCTTGTTTCAGCCCTTCTCTACTTTGCTTTTAAAGACTTGATTGAAGACTTGTTTCATAAACTCCCTGCCTGAGTAGCATACCATCCCCTTTACGTAATGTCCTTTGCTTCCCAACCATTCATACTTAGTAGAAATGGTCAAGTGGAATTGACCCTTGTGTACTAAAATAGCATAAGTTTTAAGTTCAGCTTCAGGAAATCTGGTCTTTTAGAACAAATACACAGTAGATGTTGATATGCTTTAAGGCCATTATTTGCCTGCTCAAACAAAACTCTCTGAACACAGTCTCACACGCTCATTAAGCTGTGGCTTAACTTTTCCTTTTTGCATTCTACACTAATTTATTTTATTTTTCAATACCCATGTCAACTTTGTGAAATCTAAGCACTTTGGCAAGACTTGATACATGCATCTTCCCTCCCTGAATAAGCAGTGTGCAGCCCTGGAAAAGATTTCTTCTGGGTCAAGAGAAACAAAGAAAATAATTGGAGACCGTATTGGGTCAGGAAAAGATAACTAATGGGTCAACTATCTATATACAGTGAAGCAGATCCAGAAATTAGAAGCATCGCGAGAAAAAATAATCTGGAACAAGGTCAGAGAAGGTATTTGACACTGGACCTGTTGTACTTCTAGTGTTCAGATGCAACTTGCATAACCTAAATTAGTTACTGTTGCTCTTCGAAACTTTATCCCACCTCAGTTAAATTCAACTAATTCAACTTTCCAGGCAGCCATTTTTCCAGATGTAGAACAAAATTCTTGCATTTTTTGTGTTCCATGAATATTTCAGTACGCAAGTACTCAGAGCTTTACTTCACAGAGAAGTATTACAAAATTGAAACTCTTTCACTGGTTCATGTGCTAACATATGATCCGTCTTAAACCAGGTCAGAGAGCAATGTCTCAAATATGTAACTTAGGTCTTGAAACCTTCATTAAAGGAACACTGTAAGGGTGACAGAGAAAGCCTCTGAAATTCTATTCCTTAACTGAGATTATTTTAAATGTGCTCACTCGATCTGATTCTGAAGAAAGTTGTCAAACAGAGTACAGGAAATATACATATGTTTGTGTATACATATCTCTCCATCTGAAACGGCCAATTATCTAAGAGTGATTCTTTGACTACAATTCTTGAGAGCTCTTATTAGAGATTAAAATCAAGGAAAAAATTTCTTGTTGCTTCTTTCCCAGAGTTTACGTAACCCAAACTAATTCTTCAGCTTGTTTTCCTAACTAAATCTTACTCCACATGCTAGGATTATTTCTGTGATTTGGAAAGACGGTATGTAACAGCATCTCTTGCTGACATCTGTTGCAACTGTAGTTCTGCTAGAATGCTGTAATGAATTCAAGGGAAACTTCTTGTGCTGATTGCAAGGTATCTTGTGTTTGCAGAGGTACTGCTGCTCTTTGGTTCCTTACCTTGTGGTCTAGTAGAGATTTTAAAGCCAGGCTACTTGTTAAGGCCTGTAATCAGCCCTGCTTCTTGAGAATTTAGGTGCCTCCAAGACAACTTTTGCATTTCTTATGTTCGAATGAAATACTTTGCAGATCATCACAATAATGAGTGAACAGACACTGTGCATCATGCTCTGCCGGTAGAGCTAACCTGAGATTCTCAGTTTATCTGCTGCCTTTACTGCCAGACTGTCTTCACCAGAATACCTTCTTAAGCTTCCTCTCTCAAACAGCTCCTCTGCTTTATGCTGAGATACCCAAAGAAGAGAGCTGTTAAGAAGTGTTTTTGAGGACTGCCAAGAAAATCTCAGCCATTAAGTGCAGCTGTTTTAAAAAAGGTGACTGTCTGGCCTTGTTGACCTTTAGCTTCCACTTTGCAACTTGTTAGCATCACTTACCACTCAGATGAGTATGATTATAGTCTCCTTCTCTGAAGGATCCTGTGTACTTTGAAAGGCTCTAAAACCTGTAAATGCCAGCTGTCCTTTTGATTTACAGCTTTTCCATCCTTCTCAGTCAGTCTGCTGAATCCCTCACTGATGGCATTTAACCACAATTGCTTCTCATGGAAACTTCTAATACACTCCTAAATTGTTTGCAAGATTTCACTCTGGTGTTGTGTTGAAGGTGGAAGTCTCAGCTAGCTAGGTAGATAGTCCGTGTTCTCACCTCTGTAGCCATTCAGGCAGACAAGCAGCTTCCCTGCTGCAAATGATTTGTTGCCATTTGTTGTTAGACTACATTTTCCACCTTACATTTTCTGTCAACTTTGGATCAGGTCAATATAGAAATCCAGTAAAGTCAGGTCATTGCAAGTTAAGAAGAGATGCATATCTACTTCACCCGGCTCCCTTTCCATGAAAGAGAGGTTTTCAATGTGGAAGTCATGAGGAAGTATCGAGATTCCAATTATTTCACTCAAATAATTCAATGCAGACTTTCCTGCTTTCTAGCCTGAACAAAGAAATCTTTCACATGAGCTAAGGTGTCCTGCTTCTGAGAAGCTTGAGCACCTCAGCTTCACAGGCTGAAAGGCTTTTACCACTTAAAAACCAGCTTGTCAAACAAAAGATTTACAGCAATAGCTGATGAGCAGATCAGCTATTTTATCTACTCCAGACTTCAGGAATATTCTGAATTGAAAGTGAACTTTGATGCAAGAGCTGATGATACATGAGCTCTTATTAACTAATAACTTTGTGTAGAAAGGAAGATTGGCTGCAACATTTGTATTGCATGGGAGAACATGATGTCTCCTACTTGCATTTTCATCAATGTGCACTTCATGAGTGGTTTTTTCCTAATTATAGAAGCAACAAGTGTGTTCATTTTTGCAGATAGTGGCTCTTTGATATGACAATGCATCAATAACCAGCAGAGTATTGATTTAAAATGAATTTTTCTGATGTATCCCAACTTCCTCATATGAATGTTACCTGTTTTTCCAGAGGAGGCAGGGCAGAATTGTATTGTATGTGACAAGCTTTTGTTTCATTAGAAGGAATTTCGTTGCCCTTAGCTGCCACATGTCAGTTCCAACAGCTGTTTGCAGCCCAGCAGTATTATGTTGCATGCAGGAAAGGAATGCGGGCATACCATAGTCCAGATTTTCAGAGGGTACATATCTGCACAGCTGACTCAACTCAAAACAGATCTCTGCTGTTTCGTGCATTCTGAGAATACGTCAATGCAGCAAAATGAAGTGTGAGTCAGAAATCACCGAAAAGGGGTAAGACTGTGGCAGTAAATCCACATGATACAGTACAGTCCATTCAAGGAATGATATCCTGAGCTTCATAATCAGGATAAACTTGGTCTCTGCAAAGCCAGGTAAATCAATCAATAAGCTTTATTCAGCTGCAGGGTATGGCATATGTTGCTGTCATGCTTCAACGCTAAGTATGTTCTCAGTCATGCGTTTTGGTATGACAGTCCCCAGCATTTTCTGGTGCAACGTTATCATGTGCAGAGTTTAGGCCTTGGATCTCTCAGTAGGCACCAGGGTAGGTGTGCACTGTGTTCTTGACTTATGGCTTGAGTTCTGCTTTACATTTCCTAAATGTAAAGCTAAAATTTTGCTTTTCATTTTAAACAATGAGTTTTAATCCAAGGTCCTGGTCTTTGGATTTTGTATTCTTCACTGCAGCCCTTGTATGTAAGACTCTTTAGGATCTTCTGTATCGTTCATGATTTCCAGACTGGCACAACTGGAGCTGTAAGGGATAACCACAACCACCACGGGGAACCATCTTATCTTTGATGGTGTACCCTGGAACAAGTAGGGGCCATGTTTTCATAATACCATCTTTCTCTTATCTGCTGGACTCTAGTTCTAGTCATATTTTCTGGTTAGCTTTCACGGTTAGTTTCAGCATCTTGAGAATGCTCTGGTTTTTCAGCTTTTCTCAAGAATACATTTCAAATCAGCTGCCCATCATGTGCTTTTTAACCTTTCCTTTCTAAATGCAGGTATTACCCTTTATTATATCTTTTTTTGGAATTGAGGTTTACCTCATTCCCATAGTCCTTGACCGTGCTCAAGTTTTCGTTTTGATTCTCACACCGGCCTTTGAAATAGACAGTCAAACATTTTTTTCCCAATTTTTACGTCTCCAATGACACAAGATCTGCATTTATTCCACAACACCTTGAAAACCGAGTGAATGGGGAGACCTGCTGAGGGCACACAACTGATCCTACTTGGGAAGATGTTTCTCCACAGGAAGAATCCAGCTACCTGTAAGACCTGCAAGGAATTTGGTGTTGTTACGCATCATTACTAAGCAATAAGTTCCACCCTTCTGTGTTTATTTTTAAACTATTTTGGATTCTACTGTAAAGAGAAGGGTCTGGATTGCACATTCTGCTTTGAGCAGCTTCCAGCAGTTGGGATTCTTTGTTGGGTTTGGATACGGGACCCTCCATAGCCTGAGACATGGAGGTCCAAAAGAAATTAAGGGCATAATCACAACAGATAATGTTCTTCAGGATAATCTGATTTACTTTTTATGGCATTTTTCCTGTAAAGAACAGGATCTACACATACAGCACATAGCGAATAACCACAGCTACCACAGGTTCATCCCCATGTCTATTTTTGGCACCCACCAGCCAGTCACAGGGGGCTGTTGGAAGGCTCCTGTGGCTACTCTAGAAATGATGAAGGTGCTTGGTATCACTTGTGCTTCATTGTTGCGCCAGGGTCTTGAAACAAGTGGGATTTATTTTTGCAGGCAAATCAACAGCTAAGAGGAAACAGTTGTGCTCTGTACATATACATTTGTTGATGCTTTGTTTGCTCTTGCTTGGAGCTGTTGTACTGACATCACTGCAGAGCCGTGGGTCCCTACAGCAGCTGACAATTAGAAGCAGAATGAACATATCATTCTCAAATGGAGGAAGTTAACAACTGGCCTTTATTATCATGTAATTAAATTAAGGATCTGGTCTTGATCTTCAAAGTGTTTGGCTCAAATAGTTTCTTGGACTGTCTTTCCTTCCCTAGTCAGTGACCACTAACATCACTGCTTCCTGAATGAAGCACAGAAGAAGCTTGCTTGCTTAACTTGTTTTTCATGGCATAAATTATTCAGCAGACATGCAAGACACAAAAAATAGGAATCAAATGGACATATAAAAGACACTTATATAGCCTGTAGCCAAAATCAACTTTTCAGGGAGAAGAAAAAAATCAAAATTGAAGAAAAATTCAGTTATAATTCACTGTGGGAGGGCTTTTACTGCTATGTTTTAGATCTGTGCAGTTTGTGCCTTACCTGTGTCTCTTCATGCTATGCACAGAGAGAGAAGCTGTGCCCTTCCTCACATTTGTACACCCCCACTGGGACTGCGTTGGTTCTCTTTTTACATCTTCCCCTGCTGAACCACTACTCCTTCATGGCACTTGCACATAAAATCATCTTTTCTATTTTTAGGTTCTCCAGCTCACATCTCTGGGAACAGCAGCAGTGCACTGGGCATGTTCGGTTTAATTTATTTATTTCTCATCACTTATTAATGGTGCATAACACATGTATATGTCATTTAGATGCCTAGATTTACCCTTCATATTTTAAAAATTATGTAATGAAGTCTCAGCAGTCTTGATATGCTTCTATTTATGCACTCTTTTTGTGCTGACTTGCATTTGCTGTCTTTAAAAGTCAGTAGGAATTCTGTCATTGACTCCAGTGGAAATGAGAGTGCTTCCCAAGTGAAATTTTCACCCTGTGTCCTCATCCCCTCTCCAAATTTTCTATTCTGAAAAGTATTTAAATATGAAACCAGATCTCACCACTGTCTGAAATACCCATGGGAGAGTATGCATTTTTTAAATTACATTTTAAATGAAACCCCAGGAAAAATCCTGAAAATTGAGATATTCTTAATGTTAGACACTAGATAAATTCAGCAAACTGAGGATGAACTTGCTTTCCTACCTCAATCTCAATGACCCAATTGCTGTTTCCTTCTTTTAATGTAGTGACCCAATTTTCTGTTTCATTATGAAGTTACAAGATCAAGCCTCAGTTTTTCATCTTTAGGTAGCTGGAGTCTTTCATGTACAGCTGAAAAATTGAGCAAAAGCCTACTGGATTTCCAGTTGCTGAGAACTTACATTTTTCACCAACTTTAGTAAAAACTGTGGCAACTTGGCACTTCCAAAAATCAGGCCAGCCTACTGAGATTCTTTATATATAGTGACGTAGTGACCTGACTTTCAAAAATGTTGAGTACAAACAAGTTTTAATAAACCCAAGGCATCTTCTTGTGCTTCATGAATTTGAATATTAAGACAATACTTGAATAAAGTCAGCAAGAATTTGCCAAAGTCTTCAGAAGTTTCCAGGGATGTAACAGAATATTAATTTGGTCTCTTGGGTTCTTTCCATGACACTGTACATGATTTATGCATGTAAAGCCCAGAATGACATGGCTAGGGTTTAACCACATCCTGAGCTTTCCTTTTAATTATTTTTCTCAATGAACATTACGATATGCAGTAACACTGCTACAGGGAGCAATGACACATCCTGTACCAGAACAGATATGAGCACTGATAATAGAACAGAGAGGTCTTTGTTCATCTGGGTGAAAAACAACCAGTTATATTTTTAATCTCTTTCTTTGAAAAACTATTTTGTGCCTCATATACAGTGTATAAGGGATTCAATTTGGGGTTGAAGAAAAAAAAGTCTACAATTTTCAATTTTCTCCACAACCTTAATAGATAAGCGAAGTCTCTTTAGTCCTTCCACATACATGTGGGTCAACTCAAATGCCCTCATATCATCATGTGAAATTATTCTCATAACAGAATGAGGAGGTGAGCTCAGTTGTTTGGAGCATGGTGCTAGTAACATCAAGGTTGTGGGGCCAATCCCCGTATGGGGCATCTAATTAAGGGTGGGACTTGATGATCCTTGTGGCTCCCTTCCAGCTCAGAATATTCTGTGAATCTCTCTTCAATATTCTAATGAATCACAGAATCATTCTGTGGTGGTTACCCTCTGCCATTCTCCCTAAAAGTGAAGGCTGTTCATTGCCCACCCCTCAGATTCCATACCTTGTTGTGAAAAATCCAACACTGGAAATTTTTGCTCCTCTCTTCTGCTGCAAAGCCTTTATGTATTTTTCTGTATCCAAAAATAATCTATATGCAACTGTCTCAGATGCAAAAAAAAAATTATTAAAGTAAACTGTCCTCTTTTCTTCACATATTTTTTTCCTTTTAGTAAAAATTAAAAGCCTCCTTTGGGACTGGACCGTTTGCCCTAAATCAGGGAAAATGAATACATTTTTCCCATGATATTTATTACTCTGACTTCTGGGCTACAAATCAATATTGCCATTTTGCTTGGAATCTACAGAGTTTGCAATTTGCCTTTCCTTATTATTTTATTTAGTGCAATTTTGTTATTATTGTACTGCTCTTTGGTCTCTTATAGACCTGTTTTGTAGTAATCACAATGATTTTTACAATAACATGTACCTTATTTGTCTTCTGAAATCTTTAAAACCACTAGAAAACACTGGGCAAGTGGATAATGTTTTTACCACTTCCTGTCTATACAAAACCAGCATTTTTAGACTGATCTTCTAAATTTAATCCAGTAATTAATTTAATGTAGTGGCTTTAGCTCGTTATATTAGCCATTTCAGGATATTCTATAAGATTAAGACATTAATAATCCTGTATTTCCCCTGCTCAAGTATACAAGTCACATTTTGAGTCTGAGATATTCAGAAAGGTTTTCTGTCTCCTGTAAAATATTGCATTTTGATCTGTCTCAGTATTGCTCTGGGCACTTTACTGAGCTACAAGTGCATGGCTCTGCCTGTGATATTAGGAGGTTTTCAAAAAAACCTTCTGGTTTACACTGGATTTGTTTCTATGCATTAACAGAATAAGATCCTGACAATGTTCCAAAATTTGAAGTCCTGTCATCAGCTATGCTGAGATATCAGTTGGGCCCTTGCCTAGGAGATAAAAAGACAGACAAACGCAAAACACAGAATAGTTGTATTATAAATTTTTATGTGAGACTCTTGCTGTCTTTTAAGATCAGCCTTACTTGCCACTTAGCTGACTGAGGGCCACCTCTTGCAGGCTGGGAGTAGAAGTCAGCACTAGATTGGTTTGACCGAATGGAGTTACTCTATGCTGGATGACACTGGGATGTCACTGGGGTCCCAGGGAGCTCCTACGATGGTACAGCAGAAATGCCCCAAAGAGGCTGCACTGAGAGATGTCTTCTTCCACAGCAGCAGGGTGCTCTGTGCAGGAGAGAGAGGGGCTTCTTTGGGATGTTAAGGGTCCACGTGACAAGGGGGGCAAAAATGTGCACAGAGCTAGTATGTTTCTTAGGAGAAACCAATGAGCGGGAGAGCAGGATCCCAACCGCTTTGCAAAGCTCTGACCAAATGTCAGATATTTGGAAGTGAACCTGTACTTGTTTTATTGTTTTGCCTACATTTAAATGTAAACTCAGATTTTGCCCTTCCAGGTGAGTCCCCAGACTCCCAAGCTGTCTCTTTGCTGATTCTTCCTTTTTCTTTCTGTCCTCACGAATCCGGCATTTTTGTCTGCACAGGCAGGAAAGAAAACCTCGAAAAAAAATAAAAGGGAAAAAGGCAATTCACACACACCTGAAACTTTGGAAGGCTTGATCCTTGTTGAAAGGCACTGATCCTCAGGTTATAGTTTGGGAAAGGGTTGCTCCAAGTATCCTGTTTTCTGACAGAACAGAGTAATTTCTCTATTTTAACAAGGAGTATCTTAAAAGGAAATTTTTTGGTGCCCAACCTCAGGATACAGAGTACCTCATTTTAATCACACCACACATTTTTATGCAATCCTGCATAGATCTGTTTTTTCTGGTGGGGGAAGACCATCCTTCTCTTCCTCTCTGTTTCCTTGTCCTTATTTTGTAGTTCAGTATATGTGATTTCTTGTCACTACAAACAAAAGGTCAGGGGCTTTCTGTTGACCTGACAGTGCAGAGATTAAAAATGTGCCTGGGCTTGTCCTGGCCTGAGCTGATTTTAGCTTGTGTTTGCTGTGATAGCCATTGCCTAGCAATCAGCTAACCATTCCCTGCACTTCTTTTAGTTTAGCTTTAGTTTCGGGTGATAAGAAGTTCCTCTCTGTGGATTGACCTGTGTGTGACTCAAGATTGAAGCATGGAAGAGCACTGGGTCTCACTTTCATCTTCCCACCACCCATCATGCTCTCACGGGGTTTGTCTGATCCCACATTTCACTCTGCCAAGGAATATGGTGTGACTTTTGGGATGGTCCTGTGAAGAACCGGGAGTTGGACTCGGTGATCCTTGTGGGTCCTTTCCAACTTGGCATATTCTGTGATTCTGTGAACTAATTGTCTCAAAAATATCAATTTTTGAAAAGTCTTTTTTCCTTTCCAGGTAGAAATACTTTAATTATTATTGCTTCTGTGCAGTACTGTATTGTCATAGAATCACCCCAAGACACTTCTCATGGCTTTGGCCTGAAGGAAAGGGGGGTGTTCAAACACAGCTCTCTCCTTGATATTGCCATCACTTGTCCCATCCAAGTCATCTAACCCCAGGTTCTAAAACTCCAGGACGCAGGAACCTCATATTTTTTTCAGATTTAGGCCAGAGATATTTTTTTCTAAGGTCCTCATTTAAATTCTAGCAAAGCAAAGACAGCATCCCAACCTGCAGGCTATGGTTTCTTTCCTTCTTGTGTAACAATATCGTTTGCAGTCTGTTTTATTCAAACACTGGTTTGAGCATTAGGCTTTTGCACAACTTTGCTTTTAGAGGGAAAGTTTCAAAATATATTTATTCCTACCATTTCAGAAGAACTCACATTTTTCTTATCCTAGGAACAGTTGCTCAAGAAAAGAAGAAAAAAACACTGTCAAGAGGACAAAAACTTCTAGTTTTTCTTTGAATATAACCCCCACCCCAAATTATTCACACAGTTCTATTTCTAGACAGAATTTTAAAGTCTTGACTACTTCAGAAGGAAAATACTGCAAATTTCTGCTAATAGGTTATCTCTGTGAAAAGGAAGAGACTGGTAACGAGTAACCTTTCTCTCTTTTGCTTCAGAACAATTGTGTTCCGTTTAATTGTGTTCCAATTACTTCAACATATTTAATATACTTCCAGTATGTATTTGTACAGTACGCGGGCAAATGATTTTCCACAGCCTTATACAATATAGTGAGTCATAAATGATTGCTGCTCCCACTCTCCCCGATGGAGCGTGAGTCACAAAGCGATAAAGTCTGTCTGCCTGCAGCGCCGAGTGAAATGCACCTGGATCCAGGCAGTCGGGACCAAGCTGCGAGCTGAGTGGCGCGTGGGGATCCCTGGCCGAGGGGCGCGTGTTCCCCCACGCGTCCCTGGCCTGCTGTGGACGCGGGCCGTGCCGCAGCCTTTGGGCGGCCATCTGCTGGTCCCACACGGCCCTCAGCCACTCCGGGAGGCCCCGTCTGCGTCTGTGCTCCAGCTGTACACCCTCTCCTTGCGTTACGGGGGTGCATTTCCGAACCGCCCTGCATCTGGCACTCGAGTTGCCAAGTTTTGGGGCTGTGTGTGGGGACAGACTCCAGTCAGACTCGGTACCTCGGCACGGCAGTCAACCGCTCAGCTGCACTGCTGGGGTGGCAGCAGCCGCTGAGAGGGTTTTGGCAAGTTTAAAGCTGTGCATACACGAAACCTCTCCTCCTCACAAACACATGCAATGGGAAGGGAAGTGCCTTGAAAGCAGAGGCCTCAAGGTGGGTGGCATTTTCTTCCTTCCATCCTTGCAAAATTAAAGCCATTTTTTTCCACAAAGGAAAAAAAACCCCCAACACACTGCGATTTGATAGTGTAGAGAAAAACGTACCTTTGAATGTTCATTTCAGGATCCACATTAAGCAGGCCTATGAGACCCCCAAGTCCTTATTTTCTGTTGATAAAATTTACCAACATATTCTCAAGCAAATTTTTTACCTCTCAATGTACTTGATACAGGTTCCTGTCAATAACCAACTACTGGAATAGTATCCTGGCAGTCAGGCAACATCACAGCTACCCCTTCCTGAACTTTCATGGGAGTAGAGGTATCATCATTAATTTTTGCTGATCTATGACAATAACAAGGTCTTCTTAAATCTGATATTCAAAACCACCTCTATACTGTCAGTTTTACTAGATAATATTTTGTTTTTTTGTGAATACTGCCTTTCAGAAGCAGATTGACCAGCTCTAGCAATGAGTGAAGGATCAGGTGGGGTAGCAATAGTTACCTTTTAAAATACTTTGTAATGTACCATTAAATAATTTTCTTCCTACATCTGAACCTTCTGATTTGCATCCCTTTCTAATTTTACCAAAAAAATACCAGTCAGGGATCAAAGCTGTATTCCCCTAAACACATAGCAATAGTCTTTTCCATTAAAAACTCGATAGTGTGGAACCTTTATTATACAAATATTTTAACATCTGTACAACTGTTTTTCAGAGGAAATGCACTGATTTCAGCATGCCCTTCATGCACTTCTAATGTGATTTAGCTCACTTAGTTTTGATCATTTAAACGTTAGATGTCTAGTATAACCAACCTTCCAAGGTTCCCTCTAGAGTCAATGGAGAGAGATTTTCGCCTCCGGAGAGGTGATTCATACCTCCTATCTTAGACTTCTGCCTCTCTCAACTGACAACAGAAGTGTAGCCTAGACAACTGTGCAGATTAGATTCCTATCTCTTAGATTAGGTGAGATAAGTCCTATTCTTGGCCATCTTTGTGCATACAAATTTGCAGGATTGGAGCTAAGTTGTTAAAACAGCTAAAGTACCTGTGGGGGCTGACAGACTAATTGATTTATTTAGAAAATTTCCAAACTCCAAGTACAAAACAAAGACAAATCATCTAGTTCTTTTGTAGAGGAAAAAAAAGGAAAACCAGAAAATATTTTAATATTTGCCTCTCAACTATAAGAACATGGTAACAATAAAGAATAACAATGAAATATACCTAATACAAATTAGCAAAAAAATCAGACAGTTAAGAGGCAAATTTGCTAAGTGTGTTTCGGTATGCCCCAAACATAGACTTGAGTTTTCAGCAACTGCACATTGCTTCAGCTGCATGTTTTAACACAATGGGGCAGAATTCACATCTGAGTCATTCCTGATTTCTTGTCCCCGGATTTCCCTTTCTGGTAAGTCAGCTGGCTCCTGTCAGGCAACAGACAGTGTGCAAACCAGCAAGGTGACCAACCTTCCACATTTCAAGAGTACGAAAGTAAAATTTACTGCTAAGGGCAATGGGCTTTAAAGTGTTTTCTGTTTCATTTTGCGGATGCTGACTGGAAAACCTCACTAAAGTTCTGGTCTCTGCACTGGCAGTCTACTTGATGATAAGCAAACAAAAGAGAAATGTATAAAGATGAGATAAATCAGAGTCTTCAGATTTCAAATATTCTTCCTTCCACTACTTCTTCTTTTCTAGTCTTTGACATTCTTTCTTCCTTCTTTCCTCAGTTAT
Source organism: Callaeas wilsoni (assembly GCA_013398955.1). Classification (NCBI taxonomy): domain Eukaryota; kingdom Metazoa; phylum Chordata; class Aves; order Passeriformes; family Callaeidae; genus Callaeas; species Callaeas wilsoni. The sequence continues at coordinate 85,042 of VWPU01016069.1, forward strand.
CTCCCCGTGCCCTTTCTGGCCCTCTCCCTCCTTGCCTCTCCTAGTTTCACCTGCAGTTCGTAAGAGCAGCGCTCACACGTTTGGACTGGCTCAGCTAAAGGCCTGCCAACTCAGAAATTGGCTGCATGGGTAATTGTCTAGATGGATAACTCAGAAATTGTCAAGATGGGTGAGGTTAAATTGTGTTCCTACACCAATTGTCATTAGCCTCATCTCCCATTCTCAAAAGGAGTGGTTTTCATAGTTGTTAGGCCTATATGGAGCATTTGGTGCATGTTTGTGTGCCACGAGTCTCAGCTCGCTGACTTTGAGTTACACAGTTCTTACCCAGAAGAGGAGATGGGTCCCTCATCTCTGATGAAAGAGCTGTGCTTGGAGTGTGGAAAGAACCTCAACTTGGGCTGACATGTCTTCTGCCTGTATTTCTGTTTTACCTCTCATGTTGTTTAACTTCCTAAAACAACCTCAAACCCAAGGTAAGTGAAGAGGAAGGAACTGTGGGTGATTTGGGCATGCAAAAAGTATAGTTTGGGAGACATGCTCAATTTACCACAGATCTGGTGACAGCAGCTCTCAAGAATTTTGTCAGGACACAAGTCTAGGTTGTCTGGAGTGTCCCAAGCCAGTTGTGCATCAGAAACAGAATAACCATATTAATAAAAGCTAATAAATCTTTCTTCCTTGTTGAGCAAATTGTCTGAGTGGATGGAGCTCTTCTAAATTTATGTATTTTGCTTCTGGTACCCTCACTAGTTCTTTCAGATGTAATTTAGCAATTTCCGCATGGTAGCATGAGAATAAGAAATATAAATATTATTTCTATAAATATATAAAATGACATATAATTGTGTGTGGATTTGTATCTATAATTGTTGATGACTGTGTTGAGATATATATATATATATATTGTTGATATGTTCCTGATGCTAGCAAGGCAATAATAGTACTTCCCTCTCACAAGGGAATGCAGGATGTACTAAAATTTGTGAGGGACTGTCATGGTGATTGTAACTAGGTATATAATTGTGATGTGAAATATATTATTTTTATATGGTTATTTTTTTTCTGCACGTACTGAATAGCCTTTCTTCTAAAATCTCTGAGGTAGGGATACAATTAACATTGTATTTTTCCTCATAATATTTTGTGAGCTATAAAATAGCTTTTGCAAAAGTAAGAGGCTACTTCAGTAAGAGGTAGTAAAAATGCTGAGAAATAAGAGAATGAATAGGAGTTCAAGAAACATAAACAGTGGAGAGATTCAAGAAGAAATCAGAAAGAATGATCAAAAATCTAGTAAACATGATCTTTTTTTATTTGGAGGAAACACTGAAGAAATCAATAGTTTTTAGTCTTGATAATCCTCAAGAATGTAATATTTAGTTGCAAAAAGGAAGGTAATAGACTATTCTCTGCTAGAGAAAACAAGAACAAAAATCGTTTATACTCAAACAAGGAAAACATTAAAAGAAGTTTAGAGAAAAAATAGTTTTCAGGAATGGTTTCCAAATCTGTATTTCCACGCTACTGAAGGTGGAAGGAAGGAAGCAAGGAAGGAAGGAAGGAAGGAAGGAAGGAAGGAAGGAAGGAAGGAAGTTTCTGTGTAGAGACATAAATATTCTAGTTTTTTAAACATAAAAACTTTGAAATCCACTATTTCAGCTGCAGTCTTAAACAATCTTCACCGACGTTGGCGTTGAATAGGCCAGACCTTTAGAGCATTTCTTTAGCTACTTCTTATGGATACCAAGTGAGCACCTGTCTGTACATCTGTGCAACCCAAATATTATTTTATCGGTGCTTAATTTTTCAATGATGACTTTTCTTGATGCAAATTTTACATTATTTATGAGAACATTTCTATTTTCATGGTCATTTTTTCTGCAGACTATTCTGTTCAGAATTGACCACCAAAAAACAATTGTGAGCCTTCACTCCTGCTCTGCATAGATGTTTGCTTACAAATGGATTTTTGTTGTGATTCTACCTTTCAGCTTTCAGCTGGTTTCTCTGAAATTTTCACAACTGCCTGTCTCTGTCATCAACACCACAGTAACCTATAGATCTATTTGTGTACAGACAGGCAGCCTGTCTATGTACATGACAGTATAAATAGATTTCTTTGGACTAATTATCTCTTACCTAAAAGCCAATAGAGAGGTGACCAGTGATATCTTAGATTATTTCTTTTTTTATCTTTCCCTAAAAATTTCCTTCTTATTATATGACAGGATCTAAGTGTGTGCACTAATGAGTATATTTCAGTGTGTTGAAAGGTTTTATCCACACTTCGGAAGCATATATGCAGATGTCACTTATAATTACATACCCTTTGTTTATATTAAAAATAGAAAAGTCAGTCCAGAACTAATAAGTAACATAGGCAGTATAATTTAATGGTAAAAGAGCTGAGGCAGTATGGCAACTTTTTTTTTCACTTATGATTAATCGTTTTCCTATTAAGGCTGCTGAGAGCAGCATGAAGGCAGTTCCCATCCTTTGCCACTGGTGATGTCATCAGTTTCAGTGTAGCACTTTAAACAGACATCATTCTGTATACTGAGATTGAAAATGCAGCCCAAGGGCTGCTCGCAAAACTCATGCAAACTTGTTGTTAAGCTCTCTTCTGGAAAGATGTCAGAGTTTGTCATACTGACTTTAATAAAATCTCTTGGGTGCTGGGTGAAATTCCCCCTGAAATACCTGTTGAAAGGTGCCATTGTCAGCATGGTGTCAAAGCTGAGCAGGGCTGGGAAATGTTTAATTTCTATTCCTAATATCCAGCACATCCATGTTCTCACAGGAATAAAATTTTTTGCATAGTAATGCTTCCCATGCAAGCCTGTCTCCTTTTTCTGGCATGAAAAACCTTCCTCCTGCCATTCCTGGGCTCATGTTGAGCTGTAGAGATCCTCTATCCCAGCCGAGTCCTCTGCCTCTGCTCCCCTCCTGCTCAGCCAACACGCCTCTGACCAGGGATTTGGCTCATCAGCCATCTTCAACACAGCCATGTTCACAGCCTGCTGTTTTTGAAATTGTGTCCTCCCTGGGCTTTCAACATGTCTGAGGGATTGCTGTCCTCATTTCTCCCTCCTTGTTGCTTGATAGGTTCCAGATCTGATATTTTACTCCAGATCTGCCTCAACTAAAACTTCATCCTGGCCTGTTTTTTTGCGAGTCACCTCATTTTCACACTGCCGTGAGAAGCTACTGTCTGCTGTCTTTTCTCTGCCTGTGGTACTCAGGTCTGTTGTCTTTTTTCATTTTTTAAATTTTTTTGAGAAACCCTTTTGGACTACAGCCCATGCTGCTCCTCATGCTTGCTTTATAAAGCTCTCCAAAGGTAATCGTTCTTTTCTGGTCTTTCACAAAAACTCTTCTGTTTTAATATTTCTATCCAAGCTTGCCAGAGACCAGAAGGGCACACATAGCGAATGGTACAGTCTTACTGCACTATCTTCCTCACCTCTACTCAGCTGCTTTTTTTAGTCAGTCTAGTCAGTTTTGGGCAGATATCATGTCCAGTGAGGGTTTGGTGTATTGCTGAACACCACCAGAACAGTACTTCTGGTATCCTAGCATGATTCTTTGTGCACTGGGCAGCATGTATTTGAGTAGCACTTTCTTCATCCAGCTGAGGTGAGTTCAGGGTGGGCAGTGGAAAATTCTGGAAAAAGTTCCCACTGGTAGAAATGATGCCTTACAGACAGAGAATGTGTTCTCTTAACCTAACTATGAAATAGATATTAATAATCTTTTTCCTTCTTCTGTGTTGCTGAGAGGAGGAAGGAATAGGAGCATGAATGTGCTTTTTGTTGCCTGCCTCAGACAGCCAGAGGCAAATGAAACTGACTTTCCTAATCACATAGATACAAAGCGGGTAGTTTCCCACACAAGAAAACCACCTACATGACTCAAAAATTCTTCTTGTTCAAATGTTTCTATTATTGCTTGTTTGGATAACTAGGAATTTCAGCAACACTGAATATGATTCACCCTGGACAGGGGGAACATTGGGAGGGCAGGAACATTGTGGCCAGCTTTGTACCATGGTAGGGATGGTCGAGTCACACTGTGAGGTATGTGGGTTACAGCGAAGCCAGCTGTGATTCCCAGCTTGCAAGGAGGTTTGCAGGAGGTTTTATTCTCTATGCAATCTACCTATCACTGTTAGTTTAATTAGCAAACGAAGGTCTTAATAATAGTAAGTGCTGAGATCTCTGGCTGTAGCCCAGACATTTATTAGCGATGCGTGAGTCAGATAATTTCTTTGGAATTGATGATGTGCTTAAAACCTAAGCTCATGCTTAAGTAATTTACTGAATTGAGACCAGAAAGCTTGGCAACTTGAGGGATTGAACCTTAAACTAATCCAAGCATGTTTTTTGTTTTCAGTTAAAGAAAAATTCTTCTACTACTCCTAGCCCCATCCTCCTTAATAACAATTTCAGGAGGGTTGTTGTTTTTTTTGTTTTGTTTTTTAAACTTAGTTCTGTATCTGCCACCAGATATCCTGCACAAATTTTTTTTGGACTGATTTACAAAACCAGCTTATTATAACTCATAGCATAGATTGGTAACATGTGTAACTCAATCCAAAAGACAGCAGATTGAGAGTATGAAGGACTCAAATGCAGCTACCAAATTCAAAGAAATCTTGCATTGTGCCACCTTGTACTATATCTGTTTTTCTTTTTACCTCTAATTTCCATGCCCCTGTTGGCAAGCTCTGAAATGAAACTAAGCTACCTTAAATTATTGCAATTAAAGCTCAAGTTGTTAGGAATAGAGCAGTCTAATGTTCAGTAATTCTGACAAAACAGTGTTTGGTGTCAAGTGTTTCAATGAGAGAGATTTGCATTCAAATATAGAGATGATTTAGCTGTAACACAAAATTCAGAATATTTAACTGAGAATTGATAAAATACTGGCATATTTAATTAAAGTGTCTGTAGATGATGCTAAAAAACCTCTCTGAAAATAACACTTGCCACTTTGAATTGTGTTTTGTGATGTAGGAAGAGATAAACAAGTAAAATGTCCTCTGCTTACAGTGTTATGCCTGCTAGACAATCTCTCTTTTTCTGACTATTAATTCCCATGGTATCCTGAATTATCTATGTGGGCAATTCAGCTGGAAATTCAAAGGATAAGGGATATCATGGATGTCTGGGAAAATTTTTCAATCAAAACCTAGAGACCCTGATATAGAAAAGAACTATGACCTGTATATGATATAGATAATTTTCTATATAAAATTTTCCTTGAGTGAGATGTGGTATAAGTATAGAATATAAGAAGAAGCTTCTTTTACTAGAGAAATAAAGGCCTCTTTCTTGCTTAGTGCATTTTTTTCAAGAATATACAGCATTGAGGGGTCTTGTGATGTTACCTGATCTGTTGTGTTGTCACAGTGTAATGATTCCTACTGCTACACCTCTGAAGACAATGCTCAGGCCTGGGAGTTAGTGCTGTACTTACATCTTCTTACCTGTAAGAAGAGAGTGAAATACATCATCCTAAGGAAATTCATGAGGAATCTTTTTTCTTTAGGTATCACACAATGAATACTGTACTCTGAAGTAGTTGGCCGGATTTCATTTCATTACGGAGGTCTCTGTATTATTTGAGTACCTATGCAGGCAATTTGCCCTGAAGCCAGACTCCTTTGGGTCTGTTTATTCATTTTGAGTTAAAATGAAAACAGTATTGAGCAAGAGTTTTCCTGTCATGCTTTAGACATGAACTTTTCTTAAATTGAGCAAGTGAAGTCTTCCATTTAACTGTCCTGGAATGTTTCGTAATGTTATGGGATCTCTTGTGTTTGCCTGTTATGATTTTCAACCTACTGTGGCAATCAGAGGCCTTCACTTTGAGTTATTTCTGGTTCTAAACATTTTCTAAACCTTTCAGACTGGTTCACAGTGTCATATGAATAAAAAGGTAGGATGGAGTCTTTGTTGCTCAGCTTCTCATTTGTGCAGCACAGAAGGGGCTGGGTGACTCTCCAAGGCGACCTCAGTGTCTGTAGAACTGCTGAGTTGTACAGTCAGAGCCTGGAGCTCTCTTTCCCTGGAGGCTCATGAAGACGAGCAGGGTTACTTTAAACATCTCTCCATAGATATTTTGCTGGGTGCCACATGTCCCACTGCACCTTGTTTGCCACACAAATTAGAAACAAACACCTCTAGAAAGAATATTCCTACTTTTAGGGCAAACCCTAGGTCTTTTCTACAGGTTTATGGCACACATTTAAAACCTTATTTTTGAGAGGTGTGTATGAAATCTACATGTTTATCCATAGGGGGAAAAAGAGCAATCTGTTTTGATTTGAAATGAAAGTGACACATGATACTGGTGTTAATGGGCAAGAAGAAGGGGATGTGAAGAATTGTCACCTTTTGTAAGCATGCTTCCTTTGCTAGGTATGTGGTATTTGTCTTTCATGTGGTTTATGAAGTTCTTGGCCATCAAGATCAGTCATATCTCCTTGATTCTCATGTCAACATACAAGACATGAAGAAAATAAATAATCCTCCTTCTTTTTTATTTTTTTTTTTTTTCCTGAGGAGTTATGTGACATTTGTACAAGCATCAGCTTCTGGGCTTTTTAGAATTTTGGGGCAACAATAGTCTTCAGTCTTAAGAACCTTACAGGTTCACACTTGTTTGTGTTTAATGCTTCTCAAATACAAGTAATACTGAAAAGATCCTGTGTCCTGTCCATTTTTTATATGAATTTTCACATACATAATACCTACAAGCTGGAAAATCTAGACATTGTTATTGTACCACATGCTGAAATTTGCAGACTGCACAGAGAAACCTTCTTTTAATATAGCAGTTAAGATTTTGTGTGTATAACATCAGATACCCATAGCTTTTTGACATAGGTAGAGTTATGCCACTTCACACTACCCAATAACCTGGGCCAGTTTCTTTTGCAAATGAATGCTGACAAATAAAATTCAGAAGAAATCCCTGTTCACAAATATGATTGTCCCTAAGGACTGACAAATGAATGAAAAGGTACAGGATGGTAAAAGGTGATCTGTTCTCTGCATGAAGACTGCGCACATCGATTTAGGACTTGAGACTTCAGCGTGTGGCTTCAAAAAGGCTGGTGCTCAAAGGACACTTCCTTCCCTGCCCTTTCTTTTGAAGTATGCTATTGTTGCAAGGGAAAAAAATCACATCCTGCAGTACCTACAAAGATCCTGGCTTTATCATCCACTGCTCACGTCAAGTAGTGTCTTATGTAAGAAGTTCCATAGACTTCTGTTTAAATACTGATGTAAGGGAAAATTATGCAAAGCAGCCAAGGTTTGGAAGAGCAGACCATAAAAACACACACACACGCAAGGAAGAGTATTACAGAGGCCAAGATCTTGGTATTCACACCTGGCTCTGTTCTTGAGAGTAGTTTAAAGGGAAGAAAAGGTGTTCTCTTAACAACAAGTCTGCTCTTAAAATACCTGTATAGTACAAAGAGCTCTGGCTCTGTATATGAAATGTGAATTCATATTTACAATAGAATCAAGGGATAGGAATATTTTGAACTTATGCTGGAACAAAAGGAGAGAAGAAAAAGAAAGAAAAGCTTCAGGGTGGAGCGTTAGATTTTTAGGCATTCTTGAAAATATTGGAAATGTCAGCTTGGAGATTTTTTTTAAGCTAAGGGGATCATGGCTTTCCGTGGAACACAGACTTTATAAATTCCTTTTTGACTGTCATCTGCAAATCATTTGACTGCTGGTAAACAGAACCCTCTATGTTGTTCTGATAACAGAGGGAAGGCTGGAAATAAGGAATTCCACCCTTAAAGCTGTTAAGGTAGGTCTAAAATTGATGTGTATTGGATCAAAGGGTGGAATATTTTCCAGATGATCCTCTGTTTCTCCTGAGAAAAAGAAAAAAACCCAAGAACACAAACCCAAAAACGATTTCCAAAGTGTGAAATTTCAGTTGCTAAGCATGGGGATTCAATTTACAATTTTGTGTCCTGCTAGGATGAAACCTAAATTTGACAATAAAACCCACTTTATCTTCTTTCTAGTTATTTTACTACAAATTAAAAGTTACAGTCCATCAAAAGCTGTAGAGATCTTAGAAGGAAAAATTGGATAAGAATAACTAATAGAAATTATTTTTCTGTAATCTTTATTTTACAACATCCTTACATATCAAAATAATTGGCCAGAAGAGGTTTCTAATTTGAATGAATCCTTAAATTTTATTGTTGGAGAAAGCGGAAGCTTTTAGTATAGTATCTACAGAAGTATTAGTCATTACAGCCTTGGAAAGTAAATAGGAATGCCAGCACAGATCAGCCTCCACTTAAATTTCAGTATGTGCAAGCCACAGAGGGAGATGCTTCTGGTATTTCATCTTCAGCCCCCTAAGAATTTATGGTGTAGGTCAAGCACAATATTCTGTCCACCATTATTTTTGGAAAGGTACTCACAGATTTTTTTTTCTGAAATTATACATAAATCCTCATGTACTACAGTGAAATTGTTAAAATCATACAGACTGCAATGAAGATGGTTAATGAGGAATAAAGTCAAACCAAAATCTTTAGAGTGCAATTGTTGTTGAACTGTTGATGTATCTTTTACCATTCGGAAGAGAGCCTTCTGTTAATGACCTGACATCTAATTATGTAAACAAAATAATCAAAGAAATCCTGCCTCATCCTAAATATCTAATAGACATTTGGCATTGCAGAATACAATATTTTGTGAATTCAGAGCATAAAAAGACTTTTCAAGATGGGGTTTTATCATTTATTCTGGTAAGTTCATTCTTCATTGAAAATATAAGAAAAAACAAAGAACTTTAATAACCAGCCAGCAGGAAATACAGAAATAAATCTAAATTGATGGTAATGCTCTGCATCTATATAGCTTCCTTTGCAGAGAGTATCTCATCCTGTAAATTCCCCAAAATCATTAGTATGGAATCCTAAATTCCAGTAAAATTCCCTGGGCCCATTTTGCTTGACCTTCTGCTATTGTTGACCTACGGTGCAGCTCATCTCAGGGCTAACTCTGAGCCGGATACAAGTGGAACAGATATTCTTCAAGTCTGTTACAAGCAGTGCCACCTTTTCCAATTTTAAGTTGAAGCTGCCAGTAGACAGATGCAGATCTGTAGTTTCAAAATAAGAGCAGGGCATGTTCTTTCTCCTTCTTCTCCTCAAGAGGGTAACAGTTATTTTCATAGTTATTCCCAGGAGTTCATTAGTAAATCTGAATATCTCTGTGTTGGGGTCATAGGAAGGGTTCAAACTGACATTCCTTGCAAATGCGTCATTAGTAAGATCCAGTCTCTTTCTGTAAAGAAACCTAAAAAATTGACAAGTATTTAAGGCAATATTTCAGGATATTAGGTGTTGGCTAAACACAGCATGTTATCACGGCATTCTTTATCTGATTAAAGAGAAGGCCTATGCCCTTTCAAAGTGCTGTGGATATTTTCTGAAGCTGTATTCTGTGTTCCTACATATTGTATTGCAGGATGTTTGCTGTGGCTCATCCCATCAGAAATCCGTATTAGTGCATTGCCCACCCCAATGCTGATAGTGCTGCTTATGGTGGTGATATCATTCCATTCCCACTCTCAGTCTCTTGATGCTGTCAGTATACACTTATACTCTCTCGAAAGTCTATTAAACCTTTTAATGAACACATCCTGATTTGTTTGGGACATCAAATCATGGATTTCTGCTCAAATGTCAGGCAATGCGATTCAAATTTGAACTTGGTTTTTGAGGTGAATATAGTCCTTTTCTTTTCCTCTTAAATTGGTGATTTTATTTTCAAACAATGTTGTGTTCTGTAGTGCATTTGCATTAAAGAGAAATATTCATCCTATGACAGGAATCTCTTATGAAAGTAAACATTGTACAAATTGTTGCAGCTATTTTAAATGCAATTCTGTCTGTATAATCAGTAAATAGTTTCCAAATGTGACTACTTTTTAAACTCCAGTATGGCAATGATTAGCAAGGCTCTTCTTCCCACTTTAGAAAATGCTCTGAGTCTCAAACAGGCTAACAGTTTCTTAGTAGTTGATTTACTGTCCTCATTACTGCATGGCATGTGGCAGTCAGTTTCCTGGCTGCTCATCACAAGCATTCAGGAGGATTGAGAACAGAAAAATTGCTTTCCTAGAATACTAATGGTGATAAAAATCAATGATATTTTATAAAACATTTTTTTCTAGCAGGTTTTCACATTCAGACACTGGGAATAAATCACACAAAATTAACAAATTGCAGTTGAGAGTTTATTTCAATCAATCATGATTTACAAAGGGATCTCTAAGAAAATCCAAAATAATATTTTGCAGCTGTCACTCTATGTCCTTCTGAAAAATGAACCTCTGACTGCAGGCTTCTGCAAGGCCAGCCACTGTGTGTGTGTGGGTGTGGTGGGTTTGTGCACACAAGCATGCACTTGGTCTGTTTGAGTTCTCCCTCATATCAGTTTTACCTCCTGCCCTGGGCTGGCTGCTGATCGACTGTAAAGTGTTACAGAGGGAAGTAAATTTTAGTAGTAGATGAAGCTTTTTAAAAGATAATCCAAACATTTTGTTATACCCTCCTGTGTGAACAAACACATTTGGCCTATAAAGTACCTTGCCAAGCTGCAGACACATATTGCATCTGGCTGATCGGGATCCGCGTTGTTCTGTCATGTCATAAAGCACCAGCTCTCTCACTTCAGCTGCTAGAAGATTTAAGGCCAGTAAGCCTCGCCTTTCTCTGCAGAAACATTATTCCCTTCTCTTCTGAATGACCCCCCTCTGGTTCCTCATGCTTGTTTCTTTCTCCTGCAGCACTGGAGGGGAAGCTGAATGGGCAAGAGGATGTAACAGATATCAAGAGAGCCCTAGAAATGTGAGTACTATGATTTTTGGAGACTGCACATGAGACACTATATTGCAGAGCGGTGATGGGTCTCTGGAGCACCTCAGGGCCACAAGGGATAATGCCAGGCTTGGACAGGATCAAGGTCATACAGAGGAGGGGATTTGAGTAGCTACAAACATTGGCACAGAAAGGTAAAAGAAATTTTAATTTCTCTCTGGGGAAAATAATCATGTACACAGAGCCAAACAAGAGGGCTATTTAAGAACACAACCAGCAAAAAAGAGTTTGAAGATATTAAGGTAAGGCAGAGATGGACAGGCCAATCACCTCTGACACTGTGGTTTCCTTTGCAAGACTAGAAACCTCTGGGAAAAGCCTGAATTTTATCACTAAATTTTCATGTTGTGGGGTTTTACCTATAAGCAAGAAAGCAAGCGGAAAAGAACCACCCCACAGTCATACTCAATTTCGAAGAACAGTAAATAAAACAGTAAGTTGTAAGAGGCTGGAAGAAACGGAAATGGCCAAGCAGCACTATCCAAATATTTCAGGTTTCTCAAAGCACTTTTGTTCCTTAGTTAACATCTGCAACATCCTGGGGGGCTAGAAATTATTTATTGTCATTATTTGCTAATTATAACATCGAAGCTAATTAGCTAATTTACCTAAGATAGCTGTCTATTTTAAGCTTTTTGTCTAGACTCCTCGTGTATTCAGTGAGGAAAGACAGGTCAATTGCCCTTACTGCCTCTCTTCACTGATAGAGTTTAGATGAACAATTTTGACTAACTGTCTAAATTTGATTCAGAAAACCCATTGCAAGAAATTTCATCCATGCTAATCAGTGCTAAATGTAAAAAGCTGAAAGGGAAGGGAAGAAAGCCTTCTGAAAATAAGGTTGTAGAACACAGATACCATTGTTCAAGTAAAAAAAGAAAAAAAAACAACATAAATTATTTTCTAATGCAGATTAAAAAAACTCAAAGCAATTCAATTCAATTAACAAGTAAACAAATAATAAAAGAGGTAAAAATATAATAATAAACACCAGAAAGAAATTTAAGCTCACTGTCTGGCTGTCTAAAATGTAGAGAAGTCTTCTCCTCTTGGATCAAACCCTGCTCTTAACTGTATTCATATAACATTATTGAAGATAAGAGCACTACATAGGTGTGAAAACAGAATTTGAATCTCATGTAGTGTGGTGTGAGATCATATACTTTCATTACCTAGAAACTCATATGATGGGAATAAAATAGATTCTAACTATGTGATTTGCAAAATTCTTACAAAATCTGGAATATGGCTTTTTTTCAAGAGTTGTGCAATGTTTACTTATTGGTAAAAAAAAGAGAAAAATGCATGCTGAAATTCTCGAAGTTTCAATCTGCAAACAGCCTTATTGCGTTTGGCAAAGGCTGTATTTAACTGTTTGAAATAGAGTGTGAATCCTTCTGTTCCTGCATATGGAAAGGGCAGAACTAGGGAATGGAACTGCTCATCCTGGCTGGGACTCCTTGGATTGCCAAGTGCAGGAGCATCGTCTCCAGCACTTTTAATTCATAAGGAAAGGTGATTCATTGCTAGACTAGGCTCTGTTCTTCTTTCCAATAGGCTCCTGTCAAGGAACTTGGATAACTTCACTAGGAGCAGGTTTGGGCCTTTAGCATTACCGGCAGACTGTGGTCCTTTATGGTCTACATACCTATATATATAAATGCACATACACATATATATATTTATTTACATATATATATGTATATATATACACATATATATATATAAAACTTTCTCATTTTTAATCTTCAAAATTTAGCTGTTCTTCTTTAAATGCTCGAATCCTGCTACCCATAACTATGGTTACAGTTTCCAAATCTTGACCTGCTTCACTTTTATAGATTTAATAACATTAGCAAGTAACACTGTGCTGGGTAGTATTAAATAGAATACAACATGCTAATGCTAGCTGGGCTGTAATGGATATCTATACAATACCAGGAACTATTCCTGTTTAATGAATCTACAGTTACTAGCCTTCTCCTTCATGGGGCAATAAATGAAAAAAAATTATTTATTCAAACAAGAATGAAAAGCTTATTTCAGATAACAAAATCTACAAGTCACGTCAACAAAAGATTACCGTAAAGACTTTTTTTTTTCATTATTTCTTCACAAAACAAACTAAAAGCTCTTCAAAAGTTTTTTTAAATTTTTTTTGTAATTATTGTACAGCAGTATCAGAGCAAAAAGATATTTATTTGAAAATGGTACCCAACATTCCCAGACTAGAGATGCACTAGATAGTGAGCAGGAAAACAAGCAGTTATACTATCATATACTACCACATATTTCACTTGTATAATTACTTTCACCAGGAGATCCGAAGATATGTGTTAAGTAAAATTCACTTAACTGTGAAGAGATAAATTAGACTCCTTCTCTATGTGTTCCCATTTCCTTTTGCAGCCACAGAAGAAGCAGCAGGGTAGTTTGTAGATCAGTGATGTGCAGTCCTCTGACTCAAATGTTATCAGACAAAACCAGCACACTTTCTGCTGTTAAATGGTAATACATTGAGTGTCTCCTGCTTGATCCTGCCCATGCCCTCCTCTCTTTTTTAGTGTATGCTGTCATTGGGCACTATATGGAACACATGGTTTGCAGGAAGGGACACCGGTTTGTCTGGGAGTCATCTCCATTCAGCAGCATCCTGTGTCAGAGTGAAGTCTGCTCTGTGGACTGGTTGACTTGTTTGATGAGGTGGTGGAAAATGACAAAGAAATTTTTCATTTAAAAACTCACATTCTATATGATGGTTGGACCCTGTTGTGTTTTCTTCTCTAAAGTATTTCCATAATAATATAATTAATATAATATAATCATATATTATATATAATTATAGCTTTTTGAGAAAGAAAGTGGTTAAGCAAACACACAGAAAAGTGCACTACAGACCCTTGTGTTTTACTTGCAATGAACATGTAGTCACTTCTAGATTATTGGTACAGTCGGGGGTGTGTTTGTGTTATAGTGGTGGAAGGGACCATGTTGGGTTTTTTTAATAAAGTCTGCCCACATGCTCCTAAAACATGTTGGGAGTCCAGCATTCCTGCTCCAATAGCTTCAGTGCCCAAGTTTACCACACATTTTCCCAGTTTGCCTCACTTTCTCTTTTCAGTAGGTGCACTTTCATTTCAGTGCCACAGTTGTGATCTTCCTCACTGCTCACTTGTGTACACCTCTCTTTGCCAAGAGAGCCTGGGAGAATGTGTGCACACATAAGGGATGGATTATGTTGGGGGTGCAAAGCTATTAAACCTAACATGCAATATGACTGCTGCTAGCAGCAAGATCTGGAAATGAGTTGATTAGAAGAAGCACAACAGGAAGGTGAGTTTGAAACTGGTTTTGCTATAGCTGTGAGAAAAGTGTTGCACATCTGCCCCGCAGATGGCCAGAGATGGAAGATAATTTCTGAGTCTCAAGTATTCATCGCTGTTTCAATTTAGGATATGTGGGGGCTTCGGATTGAAGTGTGATTGTAACACATGCAGCACATACCAAGCTAGTTTAAATCTAAAACTGCACATGACAGGACACAGCTGCCAAGTATTCAGGTTTGTCTGCAAGCACACTTGGCTCACAGGAAAAAAAACCAAACCATTCTGGGAGGGGGATTTTGTGCCATCCTTAGAGGAACAAAGCAGACGATCAGGAGATAAAACTAGCCCAGTTATGCCTATATATGCACCAAACCTGTATCCTAATTGAAGGCTAGATATAGCTTTCTGTCAACACACACTGTTGATTGTTACTAACCCGAATTTAGGCAGAATATCCTTCAAACTGTAACAGTAGGACATTTGTGCCTATCTTCAAGGAACTGCAAAAAAAACCAAAGCAAAATATTATTCTGCAATAGATTATTTAACAGAATGTTTTCAATATATAGGCAAACAAAATAAAGTAAAAACACCTTAAAAAAACCTTTTAATTGTGATATTTTTCATATTAGAGTTTCAAGAGTAGATGTTAGGAACCATGCAATGATGGACCAGGACACACTATCCATATTAGCAAAATAAGAGGCTGTCTTTACTATGAAAATCACTCAGATGTCCTCAGGAAACAAGGGACCACTTCATGCATTAAAACTTTGGGAATGAGTAGGAGAGATAATACTGGTAATTTTTACTGCTTTCCTGACAAACATATGTTTTATGGGGTTTTGCTTCGAAGCTACTTGAAAAAAACTTAGTATTTGATAGCCGCTTATGAAACTAGGCATTGACATCAGAAGCATTTTGATGGTACAGATAAAATGTGTTTTTTTTCTCTAAAACTATACTGCTGAAACGTAGAGCTTTTGCTCTTTTATCCACATGTGTCATATGTAGGTACCTGACCAAAAAACCAAAGCAATATTTAATCATAATCAAAATTTTCTCTTGCTTCTCCCATCCATGAGCCTACTGAAAACAATCTCTAAATATAAGAAGAGATAAGTAGTGAGGCAGATTTCAGAAAGTAACCAAAGAATCCCATGCCTCTTCTGAAAGGAGAAATCTATTTTAGAAGTGGGTTAGACAGACTTGTCATGGATAGCCTAGGTACATTTAATTTTTCCTTAAAGAAAGCAGATAGACTCTTCTATCTTCGAAGTCTCTTCTAATACTACACAACTGTGATACCTTTGTTTTTATTTACATTAAAGGGATTAAGGCTGATTTGGTGAGTATTATACAGGGTCTAGAACAAAGAGAGCTCTTTCTCTGATGAATTAACAGTTTCCTTGCCCTAAGGCTCTTAGAGTTCAACTACAGACAAGACTACAGAGATGAGGAAAGCATAAAAAGAAAAGATCATAACAATAATCACAACACTACATTTGGCTTTTCATTAGCATGATTTTAACATTTTTTCTTATCTCCTAAAAGGCCATGTCTCATTTTTCCACAATAAGTGACTGCTAATATAAGAGAATTGTTATAAACACACCAAGATTAGTGATCATTCTCATTGCCTTTGCAAAAGCATTTCATATCTGTAGGTAAACTGGTGAGTAAATGTTGTCCCCTTCATGAATCTCACAATTTTGTTTTAAAGTTACCATTGCATCAGTGTCATTGTATAATTGCTAATGCAGATTGTACCAGGGAGAGATCATTTTTTAAACACTACTTTTAATAACCGAAATTCAGAGCTGGCCTTTCATTTTGATCTAGTATTGTAGACACGTCATCAGTCTCTGGCCTACGGGCAACAGTGCTGAGCAGGAAATGAACTACTGTCACCACTAAACTTTTTTTTAATATTCTCCCTGTAAGC
The DNA here is from genome assembly GCA_013398955.1 of Callaeas wilsoni. Classification (NCBI taxonomy): domain Eukaryota; kingdom Metazoa; phylum Chordata; class Aves; order Passeriformes; family Callaeidae; genus Callaeas; species Callaeas wilsoni. The sequence goes on from VWPU01016069.1 coordinate 101,246, forward strand.
TAATGAGACATGAGGAAAGCAAAATACAATCTTGCAAGAAAAATCAAAACAATTTGTTGTCTGTGTAGTATAAAATAGAGATTACTATGGGTCAGGTATTATTATAAAAAGACATTCACTGGCAGATTAGAACAGGAGGATTATAGAATCACAGAATATCATGATTTGTAAGAGACCCACAAGGATCATTGAGTCCAACTCCTGCATTTTTATTGTTCTGGAGAGTAGATAAATGCTGGGCCAAGCCATGAGTGTAGAATTGTGTGATTCCAAAGAGAAAAGACTATTGCTGCTGCCCCAGACCCATGGCACTGGAGGACAGGAATGTTGGACTGGAGTTGTTGCCTTCAGCCTGGCAGAAACTGGAGGAAAAGTAGACAGTGCAGTACGGATATGGGGACTTTCTAGGAGCTCTTCAGATAAATGCAAGGTTAAAATCCCAGAAAGCTGTATATATGCCTTCGGGCTCAGGTTATGGTGTTAGATAGTTACTCAAAGTGTTTGTCCTGTCATTTGATCCATTTTGCTATTTTTGAGTTATTCTTCACTGACAATATGTGAGAATCTGCATGCTATGGGAGGCTGAGTGCACCTCCTGTGTTGGTATGATCTGGAGATCTGCTCTCTCCAGAAATTTTACAATGCTTTTGTGTAGTGAAGAAAAACAGGCTGAACTTCAGCAATGCCCCTGCACCCAACTTTTCCAGAAAGTAGCAATGAGATAATAAGATGAATTTATTTAAATTATTCTCAAATCTTAAGAAAACTACGGTTGTGGTATAACACACCCAACATGAATCTTTGTACTCTCTTTCTTGTGCTAGTTTAGGCATTGAGTTATAGTGATTCAATGAGTTAAGGCATAAGATTTTGAATGAATTCTAAATTAAAAACACATTTCCCTATGTATATGAATAAACAGTTGTTTTGACAAAATATATTATGAGTTTCACGTGGCATCACTAAAATAGCCCCACCAATCCTTTTTCCTCTCATAGCCTCTTGAAATGCAAGAACACCTTATATTTTAGCTGTCGTCTTAATGTCTTTAGCTTATAGTGATTCAATGAGTTAAGGCATAAGATTTTGAATGAATTCTAAATTAAAAACACATTTCCCTATGTATATGAATAAACAGTTGTTTTGACAAAATATATTATGAGTTTCACGTGGCATCACTAAAATAGCCCCACCAATCCTTTTTCCTCTCATAGCCTCTTGAAATGCAAGAACACCTTATATTTTAGCTGTCGTCTTAATGGTAGATATTATTATAGGGGAAAAAGAGCTAATATCAGCTGCTTTTAATTTAAGCAGGATTTCTTTTACATTAAGACTGAGAATTTTTCTTCTATAACCATTTTGACTGGAAGTCATAGGGCCTTTGCCAAGAAGTTTCAATTATGCTTTTAAAATATAAATCCTAGGAGTCTTGAAATTACAGGGTGTGGGTAGCGATATGTTAAATGTTTTACAAGTGAGGAGAAATTAGTGCTTTTTGGCTTATCCTGAGTGCTGTTAAGAAACTAAACTGTTCTTTTGTTGAAGGTAAAAGCAGTTCCTTCCAAAGAAGTCTGTAAAAACTTGAAAGCATTTTCATATAGTTCTGTGAGAATGACACACAAATAACTGCAGAATGTCGAAAATAAAGCCAGCCACAGAGCCTCACCCAGGACTCGTTCATCAGGAGGACATGGTGTAAACACAATGTAAGATGTTTTGGCTGCTAGAGCAACCATGGGATTATTTGGGGTGTGTATGAGCTCTACCCACCTAACAAATTTCCCATGTGGTATTTGGGTGGGGGAAATGAAAAACTACCCCCTTGTCAGGTATGAAACTATTTCCTTTTTCAGTTTGAGGTTAAATGTGTGCCTTGGTCGTTTGGGTGGAGGACACTAACAGCTGCAGCCTTGAAGGAGAGGGTATTTCAGTTGGGCCAGGAAAGATTTCTCCACACTTTAGACTTGCTCATATCAGTGCTAATTGGGACAAAAGATGCTATATCAAGAGATAGTCTTTTATAAAGACTATCCATAAAGCCTTCTTTCAAGTGAGGAAAGTTTCACTGCAATCCTGCTGTCACAAACAGCAGGATTGTTAGTGATCAATAGCAAAATCAATCCTGCATGAAACAAATGTTATCCAGCTTGGCTGTGATCAGATGACTCTACTTCTATCATGTTAGCCAGACTACACAGGAATAGAATTTGTTTTGGCATTATATATTTTTCCAAAGACAGGAGAACAAATTACATCAGCTCTGGTATCAAAATGAAATGGTGAAGATGAACAATACCTACTCCAGTGAAAAATATTTGTACAAATTCAACCCTTCAGTTATTTTTGGTGGAAAAAAAATAAAAAAAGCGACCCAGCTGAATGAAATAATATAGAATCAGACTTTTACATCTTATAGCTTTCATGTTGCAAACCAGTATCAGGACCCTAAAGCTGACATGCTCTGTCTTATACACCTATAGCCTCAAGTAATAAAACACACAAAGTTCCTAAAGTCCCCTGTTATGGGTACATAAATCAGTGCACTTCAGAATAACTGACAAACTTGCAGGTAAAAATAACAAGAGTCACATTCAGGGTTGCTACTGACACTTGCTGAAAATCTTTCAGGCACCTCAGTCCTTAGGGCAGTCAGTGAATTTATTACATATCCTCCTTTCACAGTTGAAGTAGGGCTCAAAACTAAAGGGATAAGAATGAGACCTAACTCTTCATTTTGCTAAGCTTTGTCTTAAAAATTGTGTAGAATGGTTCCTTTTTCTTTAATTAGCATTAAAAATAATAAACCATTAGTACTTTTCGAATCAAAGCTTTGGCCTTTGGAGTACTGTAAGAAATCAAGGGCAGTTCACTCTCCTCAAATGAATTGTTGTAGCCTGTAATCTATGGGAAGCAGGGAAAAAATTCCTGTTGCACTTCTGAATGCTGAAAGTAAGATGGTCTAGAACTGAAATTCTTAATCACAACCACTAAATAACAAATTAGCAACAACTTTTATTTCAGTCATGGTGTGATTAGAGTTAGTACACAGTAGGCTGCTGTGCCGACATTGGAAGACCTGATGAATGGCAACATACCATAAAATCACCTTTTTCCATCAAATATGAACTACTGAGCTCAGTTCAGGGGTAACTTGGAGAAATGTTAGGCATTTGTGATAAACAGGAAATGAAGATTAGGTAGTTTAATAGTTTTTCCTCTAAAGTCTATGATTCTAGAAGAACTGATGAGTAAAGAAGATGTGAAATGGATTCCCCTAATCTTCATGCTGTGTTTGTCCTTAAGGTTTGTGTTTTTTTCAAGATGATGTGTGGTCATTATTTACAGAACTAAGGAGAATTTACCTGGATATGATTAGATTTCTCTGTAAGGCTCACACAGCAATTCTAGACATTTCTAAAACTTCCATGAAGCAAAAGGGAGCTGGAAGTGCACCACTCATGAACTGAATGTAAACTGTGTCCAAGAGCAAAGCTCATGATCAGAAGTTTCTATTATAAATTTGACCTTACCTTCTCTCTGGTCCCTCTCACCAAGGTCATTCAGATTTATATTTCGGTGATTCATGTTTCCTAAATTTCTGTTCTGTTGGGCATGTTTTGCTACCTTGCGCTTGATATTTCACAATAATTCAGCAGGATATAACAGCTATTACAAAACCTGACAAGTGACACTTTTAAGGTAATCTGGGAGATTTCTTTAAGCAGGAAAGATTCTGATCTTCCAATTTGTTTCACATAGATAGGGCTCGGTACAGGATAACACAGGAAACAAATAATCAGGGATGCATTAATGCATAAGCAAGCTGTAGGATATTATAATCCATGTGGGTTTTCAGTATGTGACCCCCTACCTTTTGTTCCATTATATCCGCTTCTGATATCTGGTGAGAAAGCCACGGTCCTGACCTAACAGAGCCATCCGCGTGTTCTGTTCATAAGCCATTAACCGATTCCTAGAATTGAACACATCAAAACAATTTTGTAATTGTTTTTTTTTCCAGACCATCCCAACTAAGCAAAGAACATCTGTTTGTGCTGAAAGCTGAGCTCATATTTAAGTATATAGCTAAGCAGCAGCATTAATTTTTAACTTCCTTTATGAAACAGTTCAGAGCAAGCAAAGCTCAGTAATCCAGAAATAACTGGGAGATAGAACTTTAAAACTTGGCTCAATTTGTTTCTAGGATATGAGATAAATGTCTGAATCTAAAGTTACTTCCCACCCTTCAGAGATAAAAAGGTCAGGAAACATCCTTTCGTTCTGCAAACATGCAGACCCGAAGACAGAGAAATGCTTTAAAAGTCAAATCTGAATCCCTACTCTTCTTAGGTCATGAACTCTCAGTAATATTTACTGTCAGAGTATTCAGATTACCTGACCAAAAAAAAAAAAGAAAAAAAAAGTGTCACTCTTGCTAATGTGAACGGTAACTGTTTTCTGTCAAATGCCCAGTGGCTTGTCTTCTTTTATTTTAATATTGACCTGTGATACATACTTGTAAAGAATCAAAAGAAGTCATTTATACACCCAGGGGATACTCCATGGAAAATTTCAGAAATAAAAACCTTTGGGAATTTATGTGTCAGACTAGGGCATCAGCTTCATGTTGAACCGAGGCTTCTTATCTTAATCGCACACTACCTAGAAGAATATAAATCTATAACAGGAGAAGAACCACAGATGCTGTAGTTTACAATATCTAGAAGAAATAACAGAGGCAGAGGAGGCATAAAAGGATAATTTTGCTTATACAAAATAGCAGCCTGAAAAATAAAACCAGGAAAACAAACAAGCAGATGGAGAAGGCGAAGTCTGCAAGACACAGCTGTGCAAAGTATTTAAATATCCAGATGCAAAGCAGCTTAAGGGTCAGGGACAAGGAAAGGACACAGAATGCTCTTAGCAGCTCTGTAGCATGATTGAGTAGTCTGCTTTAAAATTTCAATCACATTAATGATTGTTGATTGTCCAGCTTTCTGTCAGATTTAGCTGGAATCTTAGATTTTGTTAGAATTCCAGACTCCTGAAATACCTGAGCAGCTTTCAATATTTGTTTGTTGCTATTTACATGGTAGTAAAATAATTATTGTGTAGGAAAAAAAGCTTTTTCAGTTGGTATTTACTCAATTCTTTCTTAGCAAAAGGAATAATAAACCATTTTTTTTTTTAGAATAGTCACAATTGTTTTCTGAAGCTGTCAGTACCCATAATAATAATAATTTATGCTTTTACTGTATACTGCCTTCATCTAAGGGATTCAAGTGCTTCATGAATGTTAATTAGGCATCTGCAGGCATCTGTTAGGCATCACCAGTTGCTAGAAGATGATTTTGGCCTATCATTAGCTGAAAAGACTCCACCTGCCTACTTTGCTTAGTATGCTGTAAAGGGGGTTAAGGGAGGGTATCTGCACACTGAAACGTGCAAAAAACAGATTTTGCTTTAAAATGTAGCTGCAGTGGAAAGTGTTAACTTAAAATGAGTTCCTGAATAAGATTTTATTACTGCTTTGATTATCTTCCTGGGCTTTGGACTCCCTCCTGAGCTGGCAGATGTCCCCTCACATCATGTCAGTGGCTGAAAGATAGATTTTCATTCCTATCCTCAGTCATGTCTCAGGTTCTTCAGTAGTTTTGGAATCCTGTTCAAGGCTGCAGATTCATTTCATAATCCCTCTACAGACAGGTTCAAATGCCTCAGATGCCTTCCTGCTCACCAGGCTTCTTTCCCATCTCCTCCATTGCCTTTCTGTTCTGCCTTTGTTCCATCTCAGGTGTAAGATGGTCCGTGTGCCTGTTGTGGCCCCTTACAGATGTGGCCACGGTCAGGAGGCATTAAAGTCAGTTTTGTGACTCCGCCAACTGGGGAAGGTGTCCCACCAGACCTGGGTTTTCACAAACAGAGAAGGACTTGTGATTGATGTGATGATTTGAGGTCATCTTGGGCAGAGTGATCATGAAATGATAAGAGTGCTTAATTACCAGAGAAGTAAGGATGAGTGCCAGAAAAACTGCTACCAGTTTAGATTCCCAGAGGGCAATTTTAGTCTGTTTAGGAGGCTGGTTGAGAGAGTCCCTTGGGGAACAGTCCTGTAGAGCAAAGGAGTCCAGGAAGGTTGTACATTCTTCAAGAAGGAAATCTTAATGGTACAGGAACAGGCTGTCCCCATATGCCAAAAGATGAGCCACTGGGGAAGAAGACTGACCTGGCTGAACAGAGAATTTGGCTTGAACTCAGCAAAAAACCCAGGAGTTTATGACCTTTGGAAGAAGGGGCAGGGAACTCAGGAGGACTATAAGGATTTTGTGAGGTTTTTCAGGAGGAAAATTTGAAGACCCAAACCTCAACTAGAACTTTTTCTGGCTACAGATGTAAAACACAATAAAAAAATCTTTCTATAAACACTGTCACAACAAAAGGAGGGCCAAGGAAAACCTCCATCCTTTATTGCTTGTTGAGGCAAACATAGTGACAAAGGATGAAGAAAAGACTGAGGGACTTAATGCCTTCTTGGCCTCAGCCCTTAATAGCAAGAACAGTTGTTGGAGTACCAGGCCCCCTGAGCTGGAAAGCAGAGATGGGGAGCAAAAGAAAATCGTCATAATCCAAGGGGAAATGGTCAGTGGCCTGCTACACCACTTAGACACACAAAAGTCCATGGAGCCAGATGGGACTCATTCGAGGATACTGAGGCAACTGGTGGAAGTGCTCAATGGTTGGACTTGATGACCTTAAAGGTCTCTTCCAAGCTAAACGATTCTATGATTCAGACAACAAATTATTCACCCTTCTTTTCAGGGTGAAAACTACATTTTACTGTATTTTTCAGTAATGGCTTCTTTCCTCCTTACAAGGAGCTTCAGAAACAAGGTAAATAATAAAAGGGAGCTGGGGCAGTGAAAACTGAGCTAGTGAATCACATGGGAGCTACAGTTGTAAGCATGGCACTTAAACAAACATACTGCACTAAGGTGCATTCCTCATAAGGGAAACCTGCAAAGCACAAAAATTATTGTTTTCCTAACTTGTGATTTCATAATTAAGGCAAGAAAGTGCATTTAGATGTTGAAAACACACACACACAGGTATTTCCTGTGACTAGAGGAAAAAAAAGAAGAAAGGCGATATAAAAGGATTTTGATAAGGGAAAGCTTCTGATTGTTCATTATACACTTTAAAGTGTATTCAAATTGCATTTCAGTTTGGTTTTAACTTGCAAGCTCTTTCTGTAGGACTCAAAGATATCAGCTCCCATTCACACACTAATATGTTTGCATTAAAGAAGGCACTACGTTTTCTACTTTCTTCAGAATTTTTTTGTATGCTGCTATTACAGATGGGCTATATATTAGATGTCCACTTCTGTCTTTTCAAAGTCTGCCACTAAATAGAGGCAGGAGGAAGCCCTGAGACTCTGGTCACATCCTTACATTCTAATTCTCACGAAATACTATTGGCCTACAAAAAAACACCCTAAGAAAGCTGGTTTATTCCTAGGCAAGCTTGGTGTACATGGATCCAACAGAATTAGTATAATTGTACCATGGATGGGTGGGCAAGCCAACTCAAAAATTATTCATGTGAGCTATATGGGCAGAATAAGCCCATGTTTTATAATTATAAGGACTAATTTTAAAGCTTGCAAAATTTGATATACCAGTGTTGGTTATCCTTGAGATATATCACAAGCTGTGTCTTAGACGAGCCAGAATGACACTGGGCTGTTCTGAGTTCCTTGAAAGGACAGAGGCTCCTGTGTCTGACCTGATCTGTAGTGATTGTTTTAAGCTGTATACCACCTAAGGCTATTCCAGAAGCCTGGAAGCCTGGTTTAACACAGCCCATAAAGCCATGTCTGCTGGGGAGGCCCAATGGATCATACTTGATATCTGGAGAAAGAACTGCTGCCGTCACAGCCTACCGAGATCCTCTCATGTCTGAGAGATGTCTGTGTGGTCCCAGGCTGCATCACTGCTCACTTGTTTTCACACCACACATTTCAGTTCTCTCCAGAGGCTAATTTGCCCAGGGATTTGAGGTCAAAGACAGTGCTGCAGTCTAGCTCCCTGCCCCAGCCTGGTTCGTGTCCCAGCCCCTCTGCTCCCCCAGCATGGCACAGACACCTGAGCTCTCCTGTTGTAGGTGTGCTCCTCCTCAACAGTTCATTGTGGAAGCAAACAAGTGCGGTTCAAGAACTCCGTCTCTCTACATGTAGCTGCAGCATCATTTCCTAGTTATGAAATGAATCATGCCTTCATTTTACAGACTGTTACCTAAAAGAAAAAAAAAAGGAAAAGCATGACTGTCAACTACATTCCTTTTTCCTTGCATGCAAGAAATGAAGCTAAAGCCAAAGCATTGCTGAACATGGAAGCAATTCGTAGTTTATCAGCTACCTAAGAAAAGCATATCCACTGAAGAACAAAACCCCACAAATGTGTTAGGCAAAGCTACCTCGAAATCTGTAGACATTTTTTGTTTTTTTAATTCTTAAAATCCCTTGGATCCCAACTATTTTCCTCCTGCTTCCTGTCATCAAACTCTTTTCGGTAAGCAAATATTTATTTTGTTGCACAGACTTTGCACATGATGCTTTTTCTTTTCTTCTTAGAAAAAACTTCAAAACTAACATTGTTTTCAGAGCCTTTTCTTCCTATGTCCTCCTCAAATCCTTTTTCCTGAGGGACATCCTTGTTCATGGTAGCTTACTGTAAACAAAAGATGATATCAAAGTAATTGCTTCAAATATAATTGAAGACAGACTTCTTCATGTACAACACTTAGCAACGTCTTTGCATGCACATAATACTTTTGCACACTTTGTTAATGCTTAGGAAATAATCATCCTTTGGAAGAAACAAAAGGGACTAAATAAAAACCACACAAGTGTATTACTTAGAAGAACTTGGGAGCTTGTGAGGTACATCCGGTGCTTTTCCAAACATGGTCTGTATCTGCATCTCACCACTATCTTCCAGCAGATTTTGGTATCTCACCCCTTGCAGATTTTTTGTTTGGAAGGTTTTATCATCCACTCCTCTATATGCTATCACACATTTCCTGATAGGTTGGGGGGCCTCTTGTTTTTTGGTCAGTCTGTAATATGTTCTACTTTCCTCTCTTCCTGTTTGAAAGTCTGTTTTCTTGTTCATTTGTTATTGTTTCCATTCACGGTTTTTAAAATTGCAATAGGTATTGTAAGAACAGACAGCAAGGACTATTTCATTACCACTGGGCCACTCCACCTTTCCCTCTCCATATCCAGTAGGTAGGAGAAAGGACAAATACATAGGTACAATTCAAGACATTTTGCAGTTACAGGAATACTGATTTTAGCTGACTTTAAACTGAAAATTTTGATTACTATTACTTGTCTATGTGTAAACAACAAAGACTGTTTTACCACAATACATCGTGACAAAAAGAGGTACAATTCCAAATATTTTTATTATTATTATTATTTGAGACCAGAAATTACAAAAGCAAGCCAGGAAGAAAACAAAAAAATACCTAAAGGAAGGATTTTGGATCAATTTTACACAATGTATCTTGATTCTTTGCAAAATATTTCTTGTGCTCCTCATCATTAATATTCTCCCGCCTTTTCTTGTGTAAAGTTTGTATGTTCTTCCTTCTTCCCCCAAAGGATACTTGAACTAATTTTTCTATCATGCCAGAAGTACATCTTGTCCAGATAAGACTCAGTGGAGATTGTGAGTATCTCTGAATTTATGGATTTATGATTTTTGATGATTCATTGTATAGAAAATAAATAGTGACTTTTAACTAATACACCACTTCTTAGTTAACATCTGTAGGCACATCATGTTGCCGTTGTATTTTTTCCCTTTCCCCCTTCCATACCCATTCATATTCAGAGTTAAACTGAAAGTCTCATGCTTTGAGACAGTGGTTGCATGAGACAAAGTATAATGAGATGTCAACCTTGATCCAAATCTGCTTGTTTTAGCTCACTGCAAATCAATAATAGTAACAGTAGTTTAAAGACAGTGGGTGGGATCCTGTTCATGTAACTTGGGAACATAATTGCACTTTAATTATAGACCCTTCCGGCGAGATTTCATTTCATGTAAATTTAATTGTTTGCTACGCAGATGTCTTTATTTCAGCTATTTATTGTGGTTCTCTTCATTCTTATGGGAGAAAAAGAGACAGAAGCAAAATGCTGATCAGTTTTAGAATGAGATGCATTGCTACCTTCAAGAATGCAAGAACTTTAATGTCATTGGACACAGATGGGTTCAGAGGTTTCTGCCTAGATGAGCTCATACAGTTTACATGTGGAAGGCAGGTCTCTGGGAGAAATGAGATACTACTGTGTGGCTGGTGCCTCAGATAGAAATTTAAATAAGGTTTTGAGTATCAGCTTCTGATCTCATGGTGATGGTGATCTTGATACTGATGGAAAGCCTTTGAGAAATCTTCCTGTGATTAAATTAGGACTATCACAATCTTACTAACTGGACAATGAGAAAACAGGCACTTAAAGAAATTAGGTTTTCTGACATTCCTGGGAATGCATAAACTAGTACTTTTGGTAGGGCTGAATACACAGGGAATAATTTCATTACTAAAATAATTTTCCTTTGGAAACATATGCCTTTCTCACAGACAACATTTTTCTACCAGGTAGAGTAGAAAATATAATCAGTCTTCGTAAGTATAGTAGTATTTTGTGAAACTCAGAGAACATATATTTGGCTGAATTTTCTTTTCTCACTTTGGAGTTCTAGCTGAGACAAAAATTTATAATTGAGTCTGTGGACATCTTCAAAATTTGTGGAAATCAAAACCGGTGTGAACAATGCACAAATATTAATACAAGAGTTGCCTTTTGCCCTTCAACCTTTCTCAGGGCTCTTGTATTTGTGGTAAAGTATATATCAGCAGATCTGTCCAGAGGATCATCAATTACCCTTTGTTTAACCTGCCCCTAGAATATTGTCTTTGACTGTCTTGGTCATAATCACAAAACATGTAGAGGGTCATTTCAGAATTAGGGTATAAAGTATACCTTTGGCTTAAAGTATACCTTTTAAAGTAATTTGGCTTTGTACTTAGAAGAATCAGTTAAGCGAATATCTGCAAATTTTATGAAACCTCACTATCAAGAAAAGCACTAGAAGAACAAAAATAATTAGTTTGTTTAATGTAAAATTAGAACTACCGAAATTTTCACATTTGTGTGAATATAATTTCAGCTATTTTTGACATAGCTCCCCTAAATCAAGATGCTGCTGGCCACAGAAACCTGATGCTAAACCATGAACTTTCTGACTGTATCCCTCCTTTTCCTAGAACAGCAGCAGTGCTCACTCTAGAGTTATACTCTAGACCATGAAGAGCAGCAGTTTCTTAAGGACTTCTTTTCTCCTATCTACAACTGACAGCAGTGCCTTTCACTTACTAATATGTTTTTCTTTTAACACATGTACATTATTTGACAGGAATATGGAAATGATGGTTGGAAAGATGCAATTTAATTTTATTTCATATAGTTAGAAGGGCATGATAGCCATTTAAATACAAGGAGTAACAATCTACAAGAGAAGAAAGATATATGGCTTTGATTTCACCATCTAATTAGTTGCATTGCCCAAGCCCAGAGCTGTATACCATGAAAGAAGGCTTAAAAGTGATCGTGTGATGACAGTTATGTAGCCATTACTCATTTATCCCAAAGCAGCAAACTTATGTTCTGCAACAGCTTTTTCTAATATATTTTTTATTATTTTTCTCTGTATTGTAAAATGAAATAAATACAATGGCAGTAAGTTCCAAAATATAAAAACTTTACAGACATATTTTCTTCTACCTTAAGAAAGTATGCAGATGTTCTTTCTGCAATAGTTCACTAATGCAGCTCTGCTCACAACTTGTCAACAAAAATAAAACCTAAATTTGTACTCATTGTTTAACAAATTATGTGAAGTGATTAAAAAAAAAATGAAATGAGGATGAATCATTCTGAAAACCATTGTTAGTTTGAAACCAAAAAATGCTAGTTTGAATTTATCTTTTTGTAGATTAAGTTTATTGAGAGTTTTCATACTACTGAGAACTAGATCCAAAGCAGCTCAGTCTTCTGCAGACATACACATTCTGTGGGTTAAAGAAAATATTTCAGCCTGCTAATCAGCTCCTCAGAATCAATGAAATGGAATGTTAAAAGAGGTAAAGCATCACTTATGATGAATCCATGAAATGGAGGCCATATTCCATTGAGTTGTCAGGATGAATATGGAACGTGTGTGTAAACCACAGCCTAGACACACCTCTTACTTCTGGAAATAAGTAATAAATCATGCATACCATTTGCTCTAGCACTTCACTTTTAAAATCATTATACTCCCATTTTTTTTCAGCTTTGCTCAGAGAAGCTGTGGCTGCCCCATCCCTAGAAGAGTTTAAATCCAGGTTGGACGGAGTTTTGAGCAACCTGCTCTAGTGAAAGGTATCCCTGCCCATGGAAGGCGGATTGGCATTAGATGATCTTTAATGTCACTTCCAACTCAGGCCATTCTATGCTTCTATGATATTTAGAAAAGTTGCCTGAAAAACCCATTTAAAGGGAATTAGGTCAACCTTCAAAGATTAGTCTATCGCAAAGTATAAGCAAAGAGGAATAGGAGTAGCCTAATGTCATTCTTATGTACACTGGCCCATTAAGGTGCTTGGCTATCAGGGCACTTCTATACTTTTCAGGAAGCAGCTCATGATGCAAAGATGATTTCTGACAAAAGTAAATCACACAGTCCATTTAGCTGAACTAGTCTTTGCTGTAATATATTCCTCTCTTTGTTCTATAATACTTCACTGCATGGGCAATATGTAGTAGGCACCCCAAGAGGGAATTAAAAATAACAAAAAAGTAAAAAGCAACAGAAAAAGGAAAAAACAGAAAGCAAATAAAAGGTTCCTTCCAGATTCACTCAACACCGAATGACATTTCACAAAAGGTTTCTATTTTGTCCTATTTCTTACAAGTGTTTGATCAAAATGTTTGGACATATCAACTTTTTTTTTCCCCTCTTTTCATCTTTTCTTTTTTCACTTCATGTTTCACACTGTATTTCCCTAATATGTGCTGTAAAAATACAATCATGTTTTTGACAGCAAAATCAATTCTATGGGATAGAAAGGAGAGGAGAATCACAGCATATCAGGAAAGAATAAAGCATTTATATGAAGTGCCAAATACACAAGGAAAGTTGCTTTGAGGCCTTCTCAAAGCAGACACAGCAGGGAGATGGAACTTTCTCCACAGCTGCAGCTTCCTAAGGGCAGGGCAGGGCATGGCTGGGTGAGCCATGGGCTGGAGCTACAGGTGCTCTTGACCCCAAAGGAAGCTTGGAACAGCCACTCTCCTAATGGAAACACCTTGGCTGTGCATTTGGGGTTCACCAGAATGAATCTGAGCCTAGCAGCAGCACACTGCAAGGGAGTTAAAGAACATTTTGATTCCTTTTATTTATAGGGATCTTCTGGTGAATAAATGTGACAAAAAGAGTTCTTATGTGAATGTCTAAAATACATACAGCATCTGATATAATGTTGGGCAAATCCCTTTAATCCTGCCTCATAACAAACACATTACACAGTCATGCTCAGCATTAATTTAGGAATGAATTCTGAATGAGAAATCATGTTCCTCTAAAAGCTGTAAAGCTGCAAAAGTTCCAAGGATTAGGTTTACAATTTAATCTATTTACAGCTCAGTTAAAATGTACACCCATTTGAATTTGTCTGATGGAAACACTGAGCATGACTCACTAGTTCCATAATTTGTATTTTATTAAACCCTGTCAAAATACGATTTATGGCTAACCCAAGACAGCCTTGAGACATGAAAGCAGAAATCTTTTGTAGGTGGTGTATGACAGATGTTAGTCTGAGTTTGCTTCTCATGTTCACAATCCATAATTTGCATGAGAATAAGCACTCTGACTTCAGCTAATTGATATGTGCCTCTAAATGTCACATCAAACCTCTCTACAGCGGGGCAGACACCTTCAATAGTGCACGTGCCATCCAAAAGTAACATTCCAAATGCACAGCCGTGCTCTAACCTATCACCAGTTTCAGCCCACTGCTGAGGGAGCTTTAAATTCAAGGCATCCCTTTTATTCCTCGCAGCCCTTAGAAGAACTATACTGATCTAAACATGAACTAAATACTTCACACTATTCCTGAGCACCTGAGCAGGGTTTGCTAACATGAAGAAGATAAGAATGGTAGAACCGAGTCTGAAAATAGAGAGGGTAGGTTGTTCCAGGTTCAGGTATTATTTGGTAAGGATGAAAAGGGTTTTCTGAGTGTTCAGGGAATCAGTCATCTCTAAATTATACAATGAATGGTAGTCCAATTTTAATTACTGTTACTCTATCTATATGGCATTTGAAACTTCCTACATGCTGCCTTCTAAAAGTGGGTTTCTGAAAGAATTCTCTCTGTAAGTGCTGTAAGGATCCAATTAGAGGCAATTGCTTGATTTCTGACTCCTTTTGATCAGTCTTTGGTAGTGGCCCATTTTGGAATCCCTCAGGAGCTTTCAACTTCATTGACAGCCCAGAAATAATGCCTCGGCAGGATGTCACTTGGTGCTCAGAGCTCTGATACACCCTCTATTCAGGCACCTGTACTAGACATTATCAGGCCACAGCAAGAGTCTTTTGGTAACAGCAATAAAGGCAACCAAAAAAATAGGAGTATTGGAATTGTTGAGCACTTTCCAAAGCTTCAGTTTCTCTAAGAAAAAACAGCTGACTCCTGTCTTCAGAGAATTATGGTGTCTTGCTGAAATCAATAGAGAGCTCCAGTTTTTAACTTTTTCTATGCTTAGGAGATTCCAAGAAGAAATGTTCATGATGTAGCATAGATACTATTCTACTTTAAAAGGAACTTACAGAATAAGCACCACACAGCTTTGTAGAAGAATGGGATTTGCATCATTATGTTAGAGAGGAGTGAGGAGAATTCTGTTTTTCTTTTAGCCATTAGGTAAACAGTGGGAATAACCCAAGTACTTTTATATTCAGCTGGAACATATCAATACCATATGCAGTAAAATGTCCTGGTCTGTTCACAGAATCATATTTCCTACATTTTCACTGTGTAGTTATTTCTGTCTTCTGAAAAACTCTAGTGATAAAAAGGTTGGGAGAACTCAGAGATTTCAGCAGTCATGTGGGTTTCAAATGAACAATATTGGGCTAACTATAGCAGTTCACAAATCAGAATGCCAAAACTTCTGCCTATAGACCAATGTTTTCTTCTTCCTTCAGCTGATAAGAAGACACCACTTGCAGGATATTAAACACCCTCCAACTTGGATATAACACCTTGGCTTCAGCCTCCGTGTCGCACCTATTTCAGATTGCTTAGTGTTTTTAAAGAGAGAGACAGAACGTTTGAAAAGTCCTTTCCTCTGAAAAAAACCCCAAAACACCAAAAGCCAGAATCAGCTGCATGTGGCAAACATCACCTCAAAATATGCCTTTGAAGACTAGAACTAGCTAAGAAATGATCCTTTCAGAAATGAATGTGTTTTTGGAGTTTCATCTTGTGGAAAGGTAGTTTTTAAATCATAGCATAATTCTTTTTTCACTTTTCTTTTTTTCCAATGACAAACCAAACCAAAAATCCTGTTATTTGAAAAGTTTGGCAAGACTCTGTAGTGCCACAGTACTTCAACAAAAAATGCATTTTTCAACAATGTTTTCCTTCAGTTTTCTCAAAGTGTGAATGCTATACTATGTAAATTTGTCAGGTGCTTGTGAAATGTTTTTATTTAACTGCTTCCTTTTTATAAATGCATATATTATCTTTACAGCTGATAGTAACTTCATTTTAAGGGTGTTTTAGTCCCAACGGGAATGAAAGGACATGCTGGTCAGAGGAGTTAGTGTTGTCAATATTCTTAAAGCAACTGGCTTTACTGGAGAGAACTCCTTTAGGATTAATTACAGTAATAAAATAAAAGAGCTAACACTTCTGTAAGTTTTTGCACCTTCAGTGCCTGTGATACCTAACCCACATGTGAATTAATGATCATCCATGTCAGTATAAGGATCGATAGCAATTTACATCAGCTGAGTACATTATAGTTAACATTTTAAAGTAGCACTTCTACAATGAAACTTACTTGTTGGGAAAAAAAAATCTAAATAGAATCCCAAAATCCAAGTGGAAGATGCTTTTAGGAAAATAGAGCAACAAACCCAGATGATTTTGAATAAATTATTGAGTCAAATCCTTTCAAAATAAGTCTATGCTGACTTATCTAGCATAGCTACAAATTGCCCTTTAACATCTCAGTCTTCCTTTGTGACTTAGTGGCAATCTAGTGTTCAATACTAGCCTCTGTTAAAAGCAAGTTTAATTTGATAAGTCACATACTCATTAAATGTTGGTTTTAAATGCATCTACCAGGATAATATGAATGGTCTCTTCAGCTACTTGCATAGAATTTTGAAATAGCTTGTCCCAATTCTTCCTTGATTTATGTTGGTATAAATCAAGAACAATGTGTTACAGAGGTGTGAAAATTGCTTCAATGAGGTTGTCATCAAGGTAATACTGTGGAGTTTTTTGGGAATACTTTTGGCGAGTACATGCACTCTGGATTGAAATGTTATCTTTTCTTAATCATAGAATCAAAGAACCATGGAATCACAGAATGGCTTAGGTTGGAAGGGACATTAAAGATCATTTAGTTCCACCCTCCTGCTATCAGTGTGGACACCTTCCACTAGATCAGGTTGCTCAGAGCTCCATCCAAGCTGGCCTGAACACTTCCAGGGCTGGAGCATCCACAACTTCTCTTGGCAACCTGTCCCAGTGCCTCACCACCCCCACAGTAATGAATTTCCTTCTAACATCTGATCCAAACCTACTCTCTTTTAGTTTGAATCCATTCCTCCCTGTCCTGTCACTACATGTTCTTGCAAATATTTGCTCTCCACCTGTCTTGTAGGTTCCCCCAGGTGCTAGAAGGAGGTTCTATATTACATTCTAACGTAGAATTTTAACAGATTTCTTTGTTCATTGATTTTTTCTCAGAGGAGTGGGGATTTAATATTGACACATGAAAGGATTAGATCTGTCTATGACTCTGGTAAACTCTATTTTTACTTTCTCTGTTCTGTTGGATCATCTCACTCTGAGCACTGGAAAAAAACAGATAGTAAAATTGTATTGTGGCATTTGCACCAGCAAAGTACCGAACTACACGAGCAATTAAACTGATTTGAAGACGGTTTCCTGAGTGCCAGTACATTTCCAGTGGAGCAACTTGTGTGTTGAGAAACATCCACGACTATAAGTGGCTTTCAAATCTGAGGTTTGAAATGCGTATTCTCTGCTCTGCACTCTGCATCCACAATTAGATTATTTCATGAAATTTCCTGGATTCATTTGAAAAAGAGTGTTGTTTTTGCCAGATTTTCTATAAGAAAAACCTGAGCCTGTTTTCCCGGAGACAGAAAAAATTTTAAGTGTCAATTAAAGGCTAACTTCCCCGAAGCAATACTATATTTGGTCAAGCTCCACGACTCATCTTTGCTAGAAATACTACAGTGATATTACAAAGTCCATTTCCTTCTTGTTCCAAGTAGTTTTAGTCTTCTAACTATACAGGGAATTCAGTTTTCTGAAAGCTCTTTGATTTCTAAGGCAGCAGTATTTCCTAGTGCACTGGACATGGAGCAAAGCAAGCATCAGGCAGCTCTTCTCTCACGGTTGCAGTTTTAAGCCTCTGTTTTCTCCACTGGTTGAGCCAAATTTTTTAACATCAACTCCAAAAATAGCCCATGTAACCTTTATAAAAAGGTCTAATGTGAAATTTTGTGGAAAAAATTCCCCAAAAAAACAAAACCTTTTTTTTTAACATCCTTTAAGGATATTTATGTATATCTTTAGCTGTGTTTCTTTAAAAAATCATGTCTCTTGAGCAAAAATATTAACCTGGAGGCTGAATTTTAATTTTTCATTCTGTAAGTCAGTCCAACTTAAGCTTGTATATAAGGACACTCTGGGATGTAAGAGAAACCTCCAGGTTTGCCTAGCACTGGGTACACGTGGCTGTTAGCAGAAACAGGTTAGTAAACAAGCCATTTTCCAGGAATAGAATGAATAGTCTAGAGAAATTTTGTATTATCCCTCTAAATGGTTAAGAAGTGCTTTATCAATCCTCCTGCTGTTACTGTGTAAGCCATCGGAGCCTGGCTGGAGCAGTGGGGCACTAAGTAGCTAAACTTTGTGTAACTGATAAAGACAACTATCTGGCTGTATCTGTCTAGTTTCCCCCCATGCTCACTTGCTGAGAGAGGAAGGACACAACATTCAGTGACGATAGGAAGCACGCAAACCAGGAATGCAGTGTCCTTGGAGACCTCCTGGAAGTGAAGATACAACTGCAGCCTGCAGCAATAGGATGTAATGTATCCTTAGCAGGGGGAAAGAAGGAGCAGGGCCTGGCTGTTTGGCAGAACATTTGTGTTCAAAATCTGGCCTATTGCTTTGAGAAAGACTAATTAACCTTTCCTGCTAATTATGAGGCTAAAAATGTACAGCATACTGACTCCCATTAATCAGCAGATGTGGAATTTCCTGTGATTTTTAAAAGAATATGGAATAACTGCTTTTCATGCTACCAGTGAGTGAAGATTTTTTCTGCATCCACTGCTTTACTCAAACTGAAAGCAAATGTGTTTAGTAAGAGAAAGATACTAAACATGTTAGTGCTGCAATAACAGTGTGAAGTGTGTGTGGGAGCCACTGGGCGACAAACAAAAAGCACAGCTTGGAGCTCTGTCAAAGGTCGAGTGCTTATGCTTTTTGAAATAATCTCATGATTTTAACTGTTGTCAATTCTGTGATAAATATTGTGGAATTTGCAATAATTCAGGGCTCCTAGAAGACGTGCAGGTCACAAAAAGCTCGGTCACTGTGATATAAGGAAAGTGCTGGCAGATTTCAGTGTCACCAGTTTACAGATGAGAGTGGAGCTCATGGGCAATACAGAAGCTGTTGTATCACTTACAATAAATTGTTAACATGGATTCTTTTATGAGGGAAAAAAACAATATAAAACATAGAATGTACTTACAAGAAAGTTGAATAAGGACTTTTTACAAGGCCTGTAGTGATAGAACAAGGAAGAATGTCTTTAAACTAAAAGGAGGTAGATTTAGATTAGATATATAGAAAAATTTCTTCACGAGGAGAATAGAGAGGTGCTGGAATAGGTTACCTGGTGTGGTGGATGCCCCATCACTGGAGTTGTTTAAGGCCAGGTTGGATGGGGCTCTGAACAACATGGTTTAGTGACAGATGTCCCCGCCCATGGCAATGGGGTTGGAACTGGATGATCTTTAATATCTCTTCCAACCCAACACATTCTATGATTCTATGATTTTGATCTGTTCTTTCATGACAGGATTATTAATGTGCAGTGAACAGGAATATTTGCAGAAAGCAACTGAGATTTTGGTGCATGCAAAAGGGAAGTTTTTTCTTGGATTAGTATTGCAGAGAAGATCATATAATTGTAAATGACTGGTACTGATCATCCATGTTGTGCTCATATCATGATGAACATTACTTGGTAGAGAATAGCCAAGAAAGAATCTGTTGAGTTGGCAAATAGAGTAGGATATAAATTCCTTAACTTCATCCACTTAGATATTAGGGACTGTTCTAATCTGGTTTCTAGGTTGCCTCTACAGCTAATGGGGAGGATAATATTTAAGGCTGGTAAAAGGACCTGATGTGTTTGTAGGTGCCTGTCTCTTACCACTGGCTGATATACCAGACGGGTATGTTGCCATTCAGAGGGACTTGGAAGGTTTGGAGCAAGGAACCTCAAGAAATTCACAAAAAGAAATGTGAAGTCCTGCACCTAGGGAAGAACAAACTCATGCACCATTGCATACTGGGACTGATAACCTGGAAAGCAGCTTTGAAGAGAAGGACCCAGGGGTATTCGTAAGCAACAAAATGAACAACATGGCCCTCATGGTGAAGAAGCCAAACAGCATCCTGGACTGCATTTGGCAGACTCCTGCCAGCAGGCCAAGGGAGTTGATCTTTCCTCTCTGCTCAGGACTGGTGCAGTCACACATGGAGTCCTGTGTCTGGCTCTGGGCTCCCCAGTACATGATGGAGTTACAGAGAATATCCAGTAAATGGTACCTGACATTAACAGGGGACTAGAAAACCTGTCTGAGGCCAGAGAAGAGAAGACTCAGGGAGATCTGTTTGGATTCTCTCTAAATGTGAGAAAGATTTTTTTTGTCACTTTAAGCAGGGCCAAGTACTGAAATAGGCTGGAGACATTGTAGAGTCTCTTTTGGTGGAGATATTCAAACCTGACTGATCACAGTTCTGGGCAAGGTGTCATAGATGACCCTGCTGTGACTAGGAAGCTTGGATTAGGTGATCTCCAGAGGCTGCTGCCAAACTCGGTTATTTCAAGATTTTGTATAAGAAGTTTGTACTTGGTTCAGTAGATAACTGGGATGCTGAACTTTAAAAGTTAGGAAAGACGGCTTTTCCACAGAATCTTTTCAAACTTGGACAAAAATCAAACAAAATATGGGCAAGACAATTGATAGATTCTGGGTTTGTAGTGTAATTTTTGCACACATAAAGACAAAAATTGATTATCAAGAATAAAAAATCACTGACTTCTACAAAGTTTCTTAAGCATCTCAGTTCATCGATGGTGCTAAAGATGCTTTCTAATCTTAAGCCCCTATAAAACACTTAAATTAGCTCAAAATCTGGACTGCATGTAACACTGCAAAAGAATCATTAAAAGCAATGGGTCCATTAACATTTGTGCTGGTTTCTGTGTTTGCTCTTAACTTTGCATATGCATGCATTTTGCATGGAACAGAGAGTGAATAATTTCTGAGTGAAAGTATTTCTCTAAGAGCAGCACTGGACAGACTTATTTATGAAGGCAACAGAAGACAGGGACAAAAAGAGATGAAATTTAATATTTATCAATCTATGAAGTCTTTATATTAGCTGAATTTTAAAAGTAATATTTAAGGTCTTACTGATATCAACTAAATATGAAGCTACATACGTGTCCAGTTTCCACGTGAAAAGAAGATATCGAACTACTGAAATCTTACAGAAATACTGAGCTACTGAAATTAAAAATAGATTTTAAAGTCATGAGCTGATTGGACTCATGCAAGCTCTGCTTCACAAAAACCCTGCCTACCTTAAAGAGGGGGAAGGGGTAGTCCACTCTTTTAAATTAATGATTATCAGTGGATAAAGGTGGAAAACTCTCACCTGAAGAGCTGTCATGAAGTTCAGACATGTGAGCTTTGCTCTCTATGGAATACTGGTAGTTCTAGAGGGTTGTTTAGTTCACTGGAGTTAGTGCGTAAGGAGTACAAGAAAGGGAGCACGATATTTATCTATTGTGCAACTCCAGTTCCAAGCAACTGAAGCTGGGATTACTCACAATTTATTTAACAGGAGGTAGGTTTTTCTGTGTCAAATGTCTCTGGTTTATTGAGTTTATCAACCACTCTAGTTGTGACTCGCTGTCTCACTCTTGTGAGAACAAGTACCGTAGAGCTACAACTGCTTAAAACAGATCTGATGCTGGGAGCAACACATTTGCTTAACCTAATCTGCCTTCTTTCTCTGAGACTGGGCAAGAAGAAAAGGGTTAGTCTCCATGAAGCTTCATGCTAACATAGACTTGTTTTTAGAGTTCAGGCTGGTGCATCTCAGTACTGCACTGTTGTGGAGAAACACCAACTCCACTTACCACTGCCCACGCCCTGTGAATCTTTCTTCTTAAGGCTGCACAGATACCTGACAAAGGTAGCTATTGAGCCCCGTCCTTCCTAGTGCTTAAGTAATAGAGGGGCTGTTCTCTATCCTTAATACTTAATTTTTACTAGATTTTCAGCTTTTCACAGGAGCAAAGTTAAGGTCCTAGAGACATCAGTCTCTCTTGCAGCAGTTACTTTTTCTCAGCTCACAGACCAATGTGTTTTCTGAAATATTCTTTGCCCAGTGTCATTTTTTAAAAAGAGCTGAACTACTTCAGCCATGTCTTTCTCCAAGAATTCAGAGACAGCTATCTAGCCTAAAAAGTTGAGTTTGAACTGCTGAATTTGACAAGTGTACAACCAATGAGAGCAAGCTCTCATGGAGAAACACTGTCAAAAAATTTTCCTCTAGCTGAAGCTGCTCTTTTGGCCTAATGTATTATTTTGTTGTACTATGTGGCTTCTAATTTCACACATTTCACTAGAAAACAGTAATATAAGAGTTAAGAGTTGATTTCTAATTCTAAGCAAATAGAGATTAAGAAGACAGTTCTTTCTCGATGTTTCCTTTCCTTTTTATTTTGCAGCTAATTGGTGTGTACTGGATGACCTCTATCATTATAAAACCAATTCTCACGGCTTTCATAACATCTGTGGTATTTAATTCAGTCTTAAACGATTTTATTGAACCACGGTTAACCCTTGCTACTTCAGCATCTTTATTTCCTACCTTCCTCTGAAACTTCCATGTGCTACAGCAAAAGCAGCTGGTCTCAACCTGTTCCTACACTGAGTGTTTCATTTCATGCTAAGAGTGTTGCTCCACTTTTATTTTATCATCCTAGGCTCTAAGAGGCTCCCAATAGACAGAAAAAATCCCAGCAATGCAATGGAAGGAAGTAGCTCCTTAACAGCAATCTAAATGCCTTCAGAAGACACTTTTTGTCTGCAGCCCAGCATGAGGTTTTAGAGATTTCGGGCAATTAAAACAATGCTATTAAGTGCCATGTCAGATAAAGTCTGCCATGTCTTTGCTATCTGAGGCCTCATTACTTGTGTTGCTCGAAGTTGATCACACTGTCTGCTTTGAAGAGAGGAAAGCCCCAGCTTGCAATTACTTATCTACATTACTTATCAGGTTGAAGCCTGATAAGGCTTCTTTAATACCACAGTCACTAGAAAACAAAGCTTTCTAAGACTTATCGTTTTCGGATTTGCTTTTATTTCAGTCTTGTTGATGACAATATAGTGTTTTTCTTATTGCTTCCCTCTGCTTCCCAAAAACTACAGATTACATATATTCAATTAATGTTCTGCCGCATGATGAAGGCATCTCCCCACCTCACGCTCCCCAGTGAGTAGTTAAGTCCTGGTAACCCTCTTTTCTTGCTCACCTGTATCAGTGCTGGACTAGAACAGCCCTAAGGTTTGACTTCATTTCCTTTACATGTGGTCTGTAAGGCTGAGGAACCAGCAACATCTGCTCCTAGCACTGAAGCAGGGAAAGGGGTTTGCTGATGGAGCAGTAAAATTGACCAGGTAATAAACACATTTATTTATTCAATTTCTGGTATATGTGCCATGAAGAGATACAGTGTCAGAAAGTGGCAAATTTGATTGTTGGCCAAAAGCAAAATAAAAATATTACTAAGGTATTCTTGGGGAAAAAAAAAAAGTGAGCTACTAGTCGCTATTGCATCTTTTTTTTAACAAATGTTGTAGTTTTCAGTTCTAAAGGACTCTTGTTAAACCTCTGTAATGACAGGTGACATTAATAGGGTATATCAACCACTCAGTTCATGCAAAGCTGCTGCTTAAGTTATTTTTTAAGGGCTCATCCTTTTTTACCATTTACAATATCATTTTTAAACACTTTTTTTTTTCTTTTTGTTTGTTTGTTTTTTACTTAAGTGGACAAAGTGTTTTATGACTTGAAAAGAAATTTTGTGCATTACTGAGAAAGATACTGATTTTGTCTGTGTTAAGGATTAAAGGACCACAATGTACAACTCTTATTCATGGGTATAGTGCTATTGCCTTTGGCAAGTAATTTGAGAAAAACTGTTGGTTTAACTTCTGGACGAGTCACCAGACTGGATTTAAACCTCTCCTTTGCCACAGATGCTTCTTGAGTGTTGCTTCCTAGCTGAAAACTGAAGATACTACTTTATATTTTTTTTTCCATTTTCAACAATTTATTTCTCCAGTCAGTTGAGACTTTTTAATTATTTGTAAGAGTAGCTTTTATCAAGACAGGAATATTTTTAAGTTTCTTACGCACTGCTACAATATCACTGAAGTGAATAATTAAAATAAATAACAACTTTTCTCTGGTAGTTTTGCATTTCAAATGTATTATTTGGATTTCTGCTGTCATAGGACAGAGTAACTGAGAACTGAAATTCTCTACCAAGTTTACAATACTGCAAATGCTACATAGGCCAGCTGAACACAAGCATCTGAAAATCATCAGAAAACCATTCAGCCATGGTTTTTGTTGTCTAGGAAGAACGATACATTTGAACAGTTCTGTAATTTCATCCTCCTCTTAAATATAACCTAATTTATAATTTATTGTTATTAGAAATATTTGTTCAAAGATTCAGGAAAACAATATAGAATGTAAACCATTAAAACCACCCTCAGGTTATCTTTTTATATTCTATTAACTTTGTACAATGACTCCAGGTTTTATCTGTTTTACTTTAATTCAAATAAAGGAATGAAATGCAGCTTTGAGGTTTATAAGTTTTGGGAGAATAGAAGCAGTAAAGTGTATAAACTATCAGAGTTGTTTCTCTTCTTTTTATCTGTTTTTTTTAAATTTGTATTCAGTTTGCTTTAACAGCTTCAACTATTTTTCCGCGTTTTCTAATAGTGATTTTGTTCTCGGTGCTTCAACAGCCTTGACTAAGGCATCTTTGAAGGAATGTAGATTTGTGTATGAGTCTCTGTAGCCCATCCCTTTCATTAGCACCCTTCTCTCACGTTGAATCTTGTGCCCATCACTGTCTGCAGTGCTCACTGGGCAGTGCTGAACAGCTGCAGCCCAGCCTTGACCAAGCAAACTCCTTTCTGTGTTTTGGAGATGATTGTGGCCACAGCAGCTGATGTTTCTTGCTGAGCTTTCTCTTTGTTATTTCTTTTGACTGAGAAAGTTTCAGTAGCTTCTTGCCTGCCTTTTTCCAACCATTCCAGACTTCCCCACAGAAACTTACCTCTGACCCTGCAGCACTGCTTGCCAGCAGCTCCTGTCCAGCTTTCCTCAGAGTCTGTCCCATCTTCCTCATTTCTAATTTACAAGTTGGACCAATGTCTTCCTCAGTAATCACTCTCCTTTGGCTCCTCTCCCTCCTTTCTGTCTCATCCCGCTCCTTCCCTTTGTCTGGTGTAGACATCCTTTGTTGTGCAAACAGCCCTTCTTCTCCAGTCCTACACAGCTCACTGCTCCTCCCAGGTGCCTGCCATGGGGAAAAGGCAATGTGGCAGGTCATGTCTCTGGTAATGGCTTTTGCTGTCAGAAGCTTTGTTCCGCTGTCAAGGTTTGGCACAAAATGTATTGTTTGGACAAGACTGTTGTGGGCTTGATCCAATCTCCACTGAAGTCAGTGGAAGTTTTTGCTCTGACTTTAGTGGGTGCTGGATCAGGCTCTGATATCTGGTGACTAATGCTCTTTTTGTTACATATTTCAAATATTTAAATGTATATAATGCAAATATCCACGGAGGAACATGACCCCTAGAAAAACAAAGTACTTATTTTTCAATATTCATTCCCAACTCTCAGCAACAGCCGTCTAACAAAAATATTGTTTTTAAATGCTGTCCAAGGAGGTTGTTTATATCTATTCACCTAGCAGCCTAGAAAAACAAACTTACAGTTTAGAAATCTGTTTGGCTAAGACAACATTCATATTAAAACAGACTTATTGAATCTTTGTTAAAATAGAATATATATTGTCTTTTACTGCCAGGTTCAAACTCTTTGTTACCTGGGCTCCCTTCCTGTTTCCAGTAAAGCTGTCGCTTGCAGTACGTGGGCCCATCACTTTGCTGCTGATAAAATATTTACTGTGCACTGCATCTTAATCTTAGCTGTGCAAGTTTGCGTATTTGTCATGTTAATCCCTACGCTTGGAATCTGAAATTAGGGTATTATCTTGACCAAAATAAGTAGCAGTTAGAAACCTATTGACATTTTCTTCTTCCTTCTGCAGGCATATTCCTCACCTAATTTGGTAACTGCATAGTAAAAATGATTAACTATTGAAGTTAATACCACCTACTCACATATATAATATAGATGTTTTTCTCCTTTACTAATCTACTGTATAGAGAGAAACACTTGTCTGCAGTGCAGTAGGACATAGCAGGTGAATATGAATGTAAAATCTACAGCCACTTCAGTAAAATTCTTAATGAAGCTAGGAAAAAAAAAAAAATCAAGGCTCTCCATACACTTAGATTTATCCTCAAGTAATTGGCAGCTATTATCTTCAAAGAGTTCATCTCTACCAAAGATGCTTCTGGTCTTCACAGAAAAGAAACAATTATGTCTCAATCTTTGTCTACTCAGTTGTCTTTTTGTAAAATGGTACTGCTACCTCATCTTAAATTGGTGCATTAAAGTACCTACACTTAAAGGCAAGATGGTATGCAGGATATAATTAATGCATTTGTCTACATTGCAGACTTTGGATTAGCTGTGTTCAAATCCCAATTAAAACACAATTAAGCAAAGAATAAGTACCAAGAAACAGTGGATGTCTCATAATTCAGTATCTAGGGTGAAAATAGGATTTTGCAGTGTGATAGTATTATGATACATTTCATCGTGAAGATTAACACTCATGGCAAAGCTGGATGCATATTTGATATTTCGTGGGTGCTTGTTCTGTATTGTGAAAATGCTCTTGGTTTCAGGTGGGATTGCTCAGTTGGTAGATATGAGAGTGGGGTTCAGGAGATCTCACGTTGCCTGTTCCTCAGCACCCTTCTCCTGCGGGTTCCTGAGGGAAATGGGAGCTGGCTCTCCCCTGGATGTCCAGGCAGTGGACACCCTGGGCTCCCAGGGGGTCTGTAGGTGCCCATGGTGGATTATGGGTGTTTTCCTGTGCATGCCTCAATGGCTTTCTTGCATCAGGGCATAAACTTTGCCAGAACTTTGGTCATTAAAGATTGAAAATTATGCCAAAATTCACTGAATTTTATTTTCTATGACTATATCATAGTCCATTCTCCTAAAAGAAATTATGGAATTTTAAATCCATATATTAACATTGAAATGAAATAAGGAAATTGATGAAATTGTTTAAACAATATATGGAAAGCATGCATATGTCTAAAATATTACAATGCTCTTAATGGTGAATTTCAGTTCAATGCCAGAGTATAAAAAATCAGCACATAATATACTAAAACTGCAAGAAGATGGGCCTTTTTTCTCCATATAAGCTATCTTTATCACTATAAATTATTGTTAGCATATTTTGTTAGCCTTTTTCATGGGAATAAGATTTGTGTTGTCTAATTTATTATATTGATTACACAATGATGAACTGCTTTGGCCTTTTCAATGTGCTGTTATGGGATTGGTTATCCATTCCAGTTCATTACCTCGAACTACTTTGGTTTAAACATGAAAGAAGTGGAAAAGCCAGCCAATAAAATTACATAGCTGTGGAAAGGTTAAAGAACTACACAGGGTCCGACTAAAGCTGACAACTATTGAAGTTTGGATTTCTCATTCTTATGACAAAGATGGTAATGGGAAGAGAAAACAGCAGTATCTAATCCATTTTTATGACAGTGAGTGTAATTAAATTGGAAAGGCTATAAAAGCAACATGTTCTTATTATAATTTATATATGCTTATCTTGTGCCCCTTCCTTGATTTTTCTAATGTAGTCACTATACTGGTGTAACCTTTGGACAGTGATTCTTTGGGAAACATGCAAGACGACATGTACAGAGCAGAGCGTTATAAAGTGGCTTATATATTTCTAAAGAGAGTCATATCTACGGATATTAATGTTCTAGATGAGAAAAAGAATGGCTTAAAGTATAGATAGCAATTTTACTGCTTGATGTTCCCCAAAGTGAGCATATATGTCATATGAATCTTTTGTGAATCATTATTCACAACACTTAATAGGATTGACCTTTACTTTGGAGTGACCAGCAATTGTAGATTCAGGAGTTTCTGTCTTCCATTATCTCAGACATTAACTTTTCTTAAGAAAATGAATGAGATAAATGATATGAAATAAGGATCAATAATTTTTATTAGTATTTTAATATATAAAAGGAATCCACCTACTACAGAACTAAAGTAAAATGTAGGACTGACTAAATATTTCACTATGAAAAACTAAATTTTGATTACATTGAGGCTGGGGTATTTTTCCAGGCTCTTTTTTTTTTTTTCTTTTTCTTTTTTGAGAGGTGTTGTTTTGTATGTTTTATTTTAAAAAGGCTGTCCTACATAGAAACTCTAAGGTTTTTATTAATTTTAATTTATCATTGGAATCTATTTATTGGCATACACTTTCTTTTTTTGTAGACTAAATAAAGGTCATGTTTGACAAAGTAATTTCCTGTATCCCTTACCCAGTTTGTTCTAAACAATATTTGAGAGATAATGATGGACTGGCTATCATTTAAAGCCTCAGGCATGTAAAAATATCTATAAGCATAGATACAAAAGATTATCCACAATGGATTAGCTCAGCATCTTGCAGCAACGAGAAAAGGAAGCTTCTGTCAGAGCACACAGAATAAGATTTCTGTAGCAGTGTAAGGAATGTCTGCGGCATGAAATGGCGAACACGAGTGACATTCGAGAATGGCCTTAAATACTGATACAAATGAATTCACAGAGGTCCTGCTCTTCCTGGAAACATAATGTAGAACTATAGCTTTTCCCCTCCCATGTGTGGATCACAGCATTTATGTCAGCCCTGTCCCTTGCCTACTGTTGCTGCTCTTGCCCTTGCCCTCACAGTTTGTAACGGCTTGGTACTTTGCTGTATGAGGACCCACCAAGTTAACTGAAAACACTGTAGGAGAAAAACAATTTCATTTTATCTGGTATTTAATGTACTTATCTTGTATTTAGTCTTGTAGATCAGTGTTTGGGTTGCAAGCAATGATATACTAACATTTCTCTGATTTTTTTTCATTTAAAAAGGGATCGCTTCCTTTAGAAGTTTCCTATTGGTAAATATTTGTCATGATAAAAAACATGCATGTCTGTGTATATTATTAAGAAAAGTAAACAGATTTTTGATTAATTTTCAAGTTCTGGTCAAAGCTTTTTTCATCCCTGCTGGAGTCATCATGCTGCAACAATGCTATATGAATTTGTAAAGTTAGCACAAACAATTTTAGTTTGCAGAGTGTGATGGGCAGTAACCATTTTATCAACAATTTATCTATTTTTCCCCTTCATAAAGGTGGTGAGCCTTTGAAGAGGTGACTGATGTTTCCTTCATCTGGAACAGACAGAGCTTTTTGAGGGAGGATGTGTTCCTTGAGAGCTTTTGCAGACAAAAAGGAAACAAAACAGAAAGAAGGGGATATATGAAAATGCAGTGAGCAGGAAGATAGAGCACACCAGAGTTTGGGAGACTTTGGAGAAGATCATGATGTATATCTGCAGACAGTTAGGCTGCTGACAGGATGGAAAGAGGCTCTCTAGAACCTTAGAGAGGCTGTATGGAGTTTGTTGCAACACAGAAAACTGTAAACTGCTGGTCTCAGGTCAAGCCTAGTGGAAGAGCTCACCTTCAAGTAAGAAGTGGATAGGGAAGTTCCATCGAAACCCCTTTTGGTTGTTTAGGTTGTTTTAGCACAACAGAATAGTGAAAATTCCCCCCTAAAACTCCAGCCTGCCCTATGGTCATATCAAGGCTTTTTTCAGGTGAATTAGTGTAAGTTTGTGCTTACAAATAAAATAAATATTAACTATTTATTTATTTATTATTGATTTCTGCTTACAAATTAAAAACAGCAGGTGTCATCCCATCACAAGAATTAGTGATGCAAGTGTGATTCCCAGAACATGGGTTAAAAGAGCACTGTGAACATGGCATAGGCTTTTGCAAGGGGAAAGAGGATGTTACAATCTGTGTCTATGCATTTTGGTGTTGTGGGGTCTAAGACAGTTTTGGATCTGAGATCTGATTTACATCTGTAGTAACAGAGGGCCATAGTTAACTTGAATTTCCAGGTTCAGTTCCTCCAGGTGACTACTCACTTAACTAATACTAAGCCTGGAGAAATTATGCTGTTGGGATATACCTACTAAATGTACCACTACTATAATGATTTGTAATTAGACACTAACCACTGCATAAAATGCTAATAGAATAAAGGTACTTGGTATTTTTTCATGCTCCTGGCAAAAGTCCTCTAGACATGCCATTTTCTCAAGGGTGCGATTAGCAAAATCTGACTGAATTAAAGAGTAGGGCAGGGCACACAATAGCACACAGGGCTATGGTTTCTCTGTTGAAAGAGAATTATTGGTGGTTTGAGGAACATTTTAAACTGATGAAAGCATTAGGTGCTACTCTATCCCCAGTCTCTGCCCATGTGTCCTGCTGTATTCCCTGTGTCTGCAGTAGCAATTAGCTATGTGACTCTGGCTTTGCGTGTGAAGAAAAAGATCCAGGTGAAAATTAATACTATTTCATTATTATCAGATTGCATTTTAGTCTATTCGGTCTTCCCTTGTGGCAGGAACAAGCATCTAGTGTGAGGATTTGGGGAAAGAAAATGGAAAAGGGCAAGATACTTGTTTTGGCAATGGTGTTTGTCAGCTTATGTTGATCATGTGGTCTTATGTCAGCTTAAGTTAATTGTCAATACTAACTTGATTTAGAAGACAATAGCAGAGCAACTGAAAACCTTCTGCTTCTTCTGGTGTGCGTGCACCAGACTCAGCTACAATCTTTTGTGTAGGATACAGGGCTCCCTCCACACATTCCTCTGTATTATTTAATCACTTGTTATTTAGGTTAATTTCTCTTCATGTGTAGTCTTCATTTCAAATAAAAAATTAAGTTACTTCTAGTTAGAATAAAACCAGTGTCATAACTGGCCTATTTTTTTATAGATATGAGAAGAAAGGTAGGAAAAAAATAAACCAAATGCAGGCAGTTTTCCTTTTAAATCCATGCCTAAACTACCACAGCAGCTAGTATACCCGAGATTTATGGAGGAATAAAAGAACAGTGTCAAATCAGTTAATCTTGTGATAGCAGATATTATTTTTAATCTTTCTGAATTCTTGTGCTTAGATTATCATTTCATTCTTTTATGGCTCTGGAAATACACAAGGAGGAAAACTTGCCATATGTCCTCTGTATTGGTTTGCTGAATCTCAGCATATCTAAATCTCTATAAATGGTTTGAAAGTGGTAGAATTGAAAACTGGTCTGAATGTTATAAAGGATTTGGTTATATTCAGTGTAAGATTGAATGTTTTCTAGTACTCCCAGATCTGTATCAACTCAGCAAAAGATTTTCTCAGGTGTACTGGCAAAAACATGTCAACATCATAACTTGTTATGTAGTGACATCACTTTTTTGCTTATATGAAAAATAAGGTTACCATAAATCATCGACACAAAAAAGCGAAACTTAGATTAAGTAATAGGGACAAGGGAAGTTCAGTGTTTGTCAACCTTTTTTGCTTTTTTCTGTATTACCAATAACCGGTGATTTGCATGATGTGTATGTCACTAATGTCTATTATTGGCTTGTGGGGGTTCCGCTTGCTGGTTTTAGTGGTAACAGCAGATGCTGTGGCACAGTACAGGTGGAATGAGGATTTAAATAGATGGTGTTCATTGGCATATAGAAACGTCTTAACTCTAATTGTTTTCCCTTATTTTTTAACTTGGTGTAAATGAAGGCTCAGAAAAAGGGCTGGGGAGTGCAACCCTTAACATAGCATTTTGTCCTCATTTGAAACTCAGAATTTTCCACTGTACCCCTGCATAAGAAATTTAGAAGACTGGGCTCCTAAAGACGAGTGCCCAAATACCAGCAAGTTGCATAAAAGTTAAACTGGACAGATAAAGACTCTCAATCTAAAACTCCCTGGGGCCTGCCTGCTGTAGGAAGACATCCGTACCTGGGATACATAACTTGGAGTCCTTTCCTAGCCTCCTGATTTTTGCATGAGTTCTCAAGTTGTTGGTGGACTACTCTGCTAAAGGGAACTCTAGCTGTTGCCAATACCAACATTATTTCAAATTAAGTATTGGCTAATGTGTTTTGCATGCAACCTGATCCAACTACATGAAGGTGAGACATTGCAATGATGTCAGTGCTTGGGATTGTGTGTAAAAGCATAGAAACAACTCTTTTCCTTCCTTAGGTATTTGGGTACTTATGGTATCTTCAGGGTTAGGCAAAAGAGATACCGAGGCTCAGTTTTGCATGAGTTTACCTCTAATCTTTCTCTCTTTATTTTTTTTTTTTCAATTTTGTCTTAAAACTCAGTTTTCATTTGGAGTGATAGAAATGATAATATAAACTGTTTGAAAAACATGCTGTTTTGTGACCACATCTTCTTGAAAACAACAAACTACAAAAATAATGCTGTTACCCCGGCCTGGTTTAGGCAAAAAAAAAAAAAAAAAAAAAAAATTTACAAATTGACGTAGTAATGGTGTTTCTCATAGAGTTATTCTGATGCCTAACTACTGTATTTGAAATAACAGCAATAGTTATGAGGTTTTCAGATACGTGACGAGCAACATGAAAATAGCTACAGTTTCAAAATACAGTAAACATGCAAGAGCTAAATATTCGTTACTGGATTTGATCAGCTGAAGAGATTTATGACCTGACTTTTAAGGGTAAAAATATATCCAGTTAGGCACAAGTTATAGCTGATCTTGCCATCTAATGTGGAGTTAACAAACAGGCAGTTAAATAAAAAGAATTTAAATTCTATATATTCTTTTTGCTAC
Source organism: Callaeas wilsoni (assembly GCA_013398955.1). Lineage (NCBI taxonomy): Eukaryota > Metazoa > Chordata > Aves > Passeriformes > Callaeidae > Callaeas > Callaeas wilsoni. Next base: position 134,079 of record VWPU01016069.1, read on the forward strand.
CTTTTTACCTTTGGCTGCATGAATTTGCGGAGAGTTTTTTGAGTTATATTTAACGCCCACGGCAGACAAAGTCAGACTTTCCATTCACTTTAAAGGTAGGAGGACTTGTTTATTAGTCATTTTAGTAAAACCCAGTGATTTTCCTGTCAGCTGTGGAGTGCTAGTGATCCTAGACTGTTCTAAGAGACATTTCAAAAGGTATAAAATGTTGGAAGATGTTTGAAAGATGCAAAATGTATGTTGCAAAATCTGAAAAAGCTATTTAGGAAATCATGACTTTTTATAAATAGGCAAGAAACTACAGGGTTACTTATACAGAGAATATGGTGTAATTTCCAAACCACTGCTTTCACTGCCAATGAAGCTGACTAGTAAGATAATAGATTTAGAAGTAGCAATAATATCTAGCAGTAAAACAGATTTCAGAAATCTGTAGCCTTGAGATGATTCACATGTGCTGTAAAATTGCTTGGAGGTGAGACCACTTCTCTGCTGCGATTCTGAAGTGCCTCAGCATAATGCACTCATTGGTGCCTGAAGCTTCATATCATTTTACAGTATAATTACTAGTGGTAATACCTGTTAATTGTTCTTCTAAAAGAAAAAACTATGTGCAGAGCAAGAATTCTCCGTTCCATCTGAAATGGACTGAGGCAGCATAAAGACATCTGTATCAGCATGGTTATATACCCAGTAAAAACAAAGGAGAGAAAATTTACAAGAGTTTTATAGCAGTTTTATAGCTTTTACTTGTTTTGACATTGGATGATCTGTGAGCCTTTAAATATATTTTCTTAGATATGTAAATATGTGATGGGTTGTGCCTGCTGAGGTTAAACTGTTCTTGAAGCTTTGGAATGAATCAAATGTTGTTTGCAAAGTTATAATTTTACAGACTGAAATATGACATCCAGCTGTCTATGGGGCTTTATTATGTTCTGCTAGTAAGTCAGGAAACATGGATTAACACAATGTAAAAAAAAAAAAAAAAATCAGGATGATTTAAATGTACTGATGTAATGTTTTTTTTCTAATGTGCGGTTAAAGGAGGGGTTATGTCATGATGTACAAGCCACTGACATTATCACACGGAAAATTACCTTCTGATCACTTGCTTCCAGATCAGATATTAGAGGATTACACTAACTTGTGGACTGTCTCAGTGGCGTCTCTTTCAGATGTAGATCTTCAGATGCCTTAATTTCAGTCACAGTTTTTACTGGGTACAGTAGTTCAGCTGAGTTACACTGAGGATTAATTTGCTGGGTGGTTTTAAAATGGATTTCTTCCTCCATCAGAAAGCATCTGATCATTCTAGTTCTTTTTAATTTTGGTAAACTGATATGGCATGGCCGTGTTTGCTAAAATTAGAACTAAGGAGGGTAAATTAATTTACCTTGAGTGGTGAACATGGTTATACTGTTAATGATATTTAGAATGAGTAGCAAGCATTAAAAAGTATCTTGAGGGAAGTTTATCAACCAAAATTTTGATTTGTACAGTGATCCTTATTATGATACACCATTGTCCAAATTCTTCATTTTATCATCCATCAGCTCTATTGTATTAGCCAGGAAGATATGACAATAAAGGCTGAGTAAGTCCTTGCTTAGGAAGTAATATCTTTTATTAAACAGAATAAGAAGGAAGGGAAAATATTATCAATGTAATAAGAATAGCAGTCATGGTTTCGCTTTCTGAGTCCTGATTATAGAACAGTCCATGCAAAAAGGGACAAGAACAAGCGTTCTGAAGTCTTGCTTATACTGAGATTTTGACACATATGTTCCACCCGATTCTCAGTCAGAAGCCAGAACATCTGTTTGCTGTCCCTGTCTTGTTTTGTGCATGCAACACTGGTTAGACTGGATGCCTTGAACTAGGTACCCACACCATAGTTCAGACTACTTTGCTCTGAGGAAGGATGTGGGGAAACTTTATCGTTTTGCATAATAGCATAAAGGGTGAACTCTTACTCAGAAAAGGGAAGGGATTCTCCTGCCCCACTCTCTCCCCCAGCAGTCTGAGCACACATTTGATGAGCTATGCTCTCATGTTTAGGTTCATATTTCCAGGACTGTACAAAACTGGGACCAGTTATGGTCTGATACTCAGTGTCTGTAGGTATTGCAAGCAGTAAGGTCTGAAACACTACTTGTAGCGGGCTTTTCCCCGATCTGCCTTAGAACCCATCGTTAGATGTTATTCCCTCTTCAACAGCCACAGAGTAGATCTGAGGCTTGGGGTCTCTTCTGTAACTCTTCTCAGGCTGAGTGGAGGAGATCAATGAGCTCAAAGCTGTTTCTCAGTTGAATCGGAAAAAAAAGGCAATTATAGAAGACAGCGACTTATAGGAGGGAACAAAAATCCTCAGCACCCACACTTATCCCTTTGTAAAGGATCACAGTTGCCTGCATGGTGGTCTAGGTTCTGGCAGGACGGAGGTGCTCAGCGTTGTTTGCTGGCTCCTTAGACTTCCATCAGAGAAAGACAGAGCCTCCTTTAGGTGTCCTTACAGTGCCCTCCGGAGGTGCTCAGGGCCACCTACAAGTGGCGTTTTTAAGGAACTTGTGACCACAGAGTTGTCCTCAAACTAGTGGAGCTCAGTGTAAACCCTGATGCCCATTTACTATAAACCATGGTAACTGGGGAGTTTTGTTAAAGCGATGTGGAGTCAGGAATATTTAAAGGAAAAAGAAGGATAGCTGCAAAAAGACAAAGAGAAAGCTCTTCTTGCAAGTCTGAGCATTGGAAGTAGAAGAGGGGTGGAGTGATGATGAGTGTGGAGATAAGTGAAAATTGGAGTAGAAGGAGATGAAAGAAGAGGAATGAATGATATAGTGGTGGATGCTGGTGAAGAATGAGCAGTGGGAAGCAGGAATTGGAAGAGTCTTCCTCATTATTCACATTCAAGCAGGTCATTAACATGCTGCCATTCCACAGGTGTAAAGACGCTTGCTGATGAATGTTTTCTGTATAGATCGGTAGCTGTATTTACTCTACAGATGTCTTGTATTTTTCAATTTGCTAATGTTTAGCTACATTAAATAGTTCACTGTCTTCTCTTGTAAGGTAAAACTAACTCTTAATGAAAGCAACAGGTTTAATTAAATGGTTTGTCCTAGGATTTGCCACTGTTATGATTCATTTCTCCACGGTGATCAATCTTAGTAGCCAAATCAAACAAACAAGAAAAAATAGTAAGTCTTAGGTTGAAATTACGTTGAATTTAATCACTGCATAATGTTTCCCAGATGAGATCGTACACTTTCTCAGAAATGTCTGCAATTTGTTTGTTAACCATGGCATGGTTTGTCCATCTTTCTTAAAGTGGAAGGATAGCATTTTTCATGCAGGCAAAAACATCTAACAAAAACAACTGAAAAGCCACTCAGCTTATCCAGACCAGGATAGGGATCTGATTGTTTCTTCACTCTAATCATGTTCATATCAGACTTGTCACAGGGAAACTGAAGAACTAAGAAATAATTTAGCGTGAAAATAAAATCTAAGTGTGATGATGATTCCCAATAAAATAAATGGAAGCTAGGGACACTATCTACACTGCAGATGATGAGATTTAGGTGCCTACCTCCCTTTTCAGGTTTTGAAAGCCTTTGTCTAAACCCCTGTTCTTTTGCTGTCTTTCCAAAGAAGGTTTATCAAACAATCTGACAAATTAGTTGCACTGTAGAGTAGTCAAGTTGGTGCCATTCTGCAGATTACAAAAGGTCTATGGTAATTTTTGCCTCTATAATGATCTTGAGGTTTTCTAGATGTACTTTTGCTAGCAGCAGTGGGATGTATGTGTGGGTCTTAGAGTGTTTTTGTTGTTTGGTTGTTGGGGTATTTTTTTTGCATAAGGAAGCCTGTTTTAATGCTTCATATATCTAACAGCTGCCTTAAAAACAATGGACAGATTTTGTTCGTAACTCCACTAGTAAATCTAGAGTAATAGCCAAAATGATTGATTCATTTAAATTGGAAATTCAGAACATTTGGTAATCTACTTAGCTGAGTGAAGCACTAACTGTCGTTTTTCCTGCTGCATGTAAAGCTTCTACAAGCTCCTCCAAGACAGCACACAGTTGCCTGTGATTTCTTTTTTCTCATTTTGGCATTGCTTCATAATTCTTCAGTAAAGTGAGTTTCAGCTTACACCAGAAGGAAGCAAAAGGAAGGCCCCTTCCAGTATCCTTAGGGAAGGCAAAGTGTATTTGCAGAGAAAATACATGGAGTAACAAGCACCAATAACATGTTTACTTCGCTGTCTTCTCACAAACACTTTCATAAATATATTTGAGGAGGAAGGGATTGCTATGGGCAAATAAACTTCCATCAAGTTCAAGTGTCTGGAAAAGTTTATGCTTTTTCCTTGAGCTAGATGTTTTGTGAGCTTTCATAGTACAGAGCAGAGCAAATATGAGCTTCAAGGTGCTAAAAAGACAGAGCATGAAAAAGCATAGGCTTCAACAGAGAAATTAATTGGAAATGCCTGCCCCTAACAATCAGAGAGAAGGGAAGTGTGACTTAGATTCACACTTATGCTCCTAGGGGAAAGAAGTCATTGCTGGAAAGCAAAGTTCAACAACAGATGAACTCACACAAATGAAGGAAATTGCTGTCTTCTGCCTCCCTGGCTGTTCCTGCTAAGGGAAAACATACATTTCCCATAATAGAGCTCTCTTTTTTTTTTTTTATATCTTGATAAAGATGTTTGTCCATCTTCTTCCTATTGGTAGTTTCTTAGCCCATTGCTTTTCTTTTCTGTCAGTCCATTCTGAGACTGAGAAAACTATCTCTGTGGCAGCTGCTGGAATTGTTTGGATTGAAAAGTAATTATCTCGAATAATAATCACAAATTTTAGCTGCCTTTTAATAGGATTTAGAAGGTGGAACCAGGAAAACTACCATCATGTGAACCACCACATACTGTGCAGGCTAAGGACAGCCTATAGATTGCAGCATGTGACCTTTTTACCTAAAGGGCTTTTTGCGGGGAGAATGGGGATCAAAGGCTTGTGGGGCCATTTTGGCAGAGCCTTTGGAATGGCTGCTGGACAGGCATGCACCTCGAGGAGGAACACAGAAGCTGTCTTTGTGAACTGCTAGGAATGCTGTAGCTACATCTTCTACAAGCAGTTTTTGGAAGATGTAGCCCAACTGCTGGTGTAGAACAGAGGGTGGAGAAAACTGAATTGCGGCCACCTCTGTTCCCTGCTCTCACAGGGGGACAGAGCTGTGATTTAGCCTGATCCCTAATGGGCCCCCCTGAAAGAGGGAGAAAGTATTTTCCACCTTTTTCACCACTTCTATAGAGCAGCCACTGAAAAAACACAAATATAAAACTGAGAGAAAAGACCATTATATATTTTCTAGCATATTCTATATATTGAATTAAGTGAGGATCCTTTGGAAAAAAAATAAACAACTCCACACATGAAATAGTATAAATCACAGAGCTAGGGAAAGAACATGATATTTCTTTTTTTTCATCACAGTGTTGAAGCTTATTTTTATTTCCATTTCCAACAAAGTAAAAAATATTATTCCTGAAATAGATGTCTAATAAATTTGTTGCATTCATAAATTTAAATCCTGCATTGCATAAATTCAAATTCTGCAAGACTGAAATGTCCCTACTTTAAATTCAAGGGAAAAAGCCTTGTATATTGGAATAAAAAATTATTTTTAAGATGAATAATCAGATGCTTTGACATTAGTGAGCTTTTTTTTTCCCTTCAGAAGAAAGCATAGACAAAAGTGATTGAATTTTAAAGTATTTTGATTTTAACAGAGTTGTATTTTCTGTTAGACAACTGCTTACCTGAAGTTATTCTGGCAGCCTGGAAAGGTGTCACTTGCATAAATAGAGTTCACTAACTAAACTACTCACTCGAGTAAACAGACTGTTGGCTTTAGTAGGTAGTTCTTCCCTCTAGAGGAGAAAATCTTTCACTACGTTTTCAGTGGTCTAGATATTTTACAGCAGTGGAAAGACAAGAATGTTCACAGTACCAAGATCCACAGAAAAATGTGTCTTGTAGTGACTTATAGACAGTTTCGCGTAGGCAGTTTTGTTCTGATTCATCTAGTTTCCTGCTTTTCTGCTCTGCTCCAACCTAGTCATGCTTGCCATCCTTATTTGTGTCTATCCCTCTCTGTTCCCTCCTGCAGCTTTCCTGCTAAGACATAATGTCACCTATACTCACTCTTCACAGCTCTGAATTTCTAATGAAGCAGTGACGTACTGGCAGACAGTGGTATCCATAGTCTCAATTCCCTTGATGAGACAAAGTAGAAAGAAGAGCAAACAGTCCATTTGGCCACCAAAGTGCAGTGTGCTCTCTGCAGAGAAAACAATCATTCCCATTTGCTGCTAAATGAACATATTCATGTTTCTTTGGTGTTCGCAAACTGAAACTTTCGGGGTATCGTAATCTCACCATGTTTGGATTGCTTTTCCCGAAGGATGGCAAAAAGCGTGTGGTTGCTCACTTACATTTCTCTCTTGGCTGGAAAGCTTGGGCTACTGAAAAAATGGGACTCACGTGTTTTTTGACAATTATTTAGTTTTTCCTATGTTTCTCCTGAGGAGGAGAGAAAGTGCTCAGTATGGGACAAATATCTGTTTTGGAAAGGTCTGAATGAAAGGACAAAAATAAAAAAAAAACAAGTGGAAACTGGGGTGTTAAACAAAAAGAATGAAGATTTACTAGCTCCATCTTTACTCAGTAACTCAAAGTTTTTATGGCCTCACTTTGGAAAGGCCACATATAGAAAATCTGCAGCCTCTCTCAAGCTCTGTATTGCTGTTGGGGCATTTACTCACTCAGATGACATCATTCAGGTCACAGTTAGGCAGTAACAAAACAAGGCTGGGCAAATTATCCTTTATGTTCAGTGAAATGCAGATGGGGGAAATAATTACTCATGTATTTCCCCTTTTGTGAACAGCTTCCTTGTGCTCTGGGAAGGGATGTCACACTGTAAATTAGTCACTTGCAATCTGTCATTTCTGACCCACAATGGTAAAATGACTTTCCTGCTAAACAATTTGCACAACGCTTGAAAACTCTTGTGCTACTATTGACTGTACATGAGTCAGATTTGCAACTGATTGCTTAATCAATCTGCACCTTGGATCCTGGCTGCTGTTCTTATTCTGCTTGAACAAAGAACCTGGGTAGTTTAGCTGACTTGCATGGCCTTCCGTAAAAATGATTTCTTGAGGTTTTTGACCTCTAATCATCCTCTTCAATACAGGAAAGCCAAAAGACCGATCTGGCTGTTTTGTGAGATACTTCTATACCTGTATTGGAATTTTCTTCCACTTAAATGCCACTGGGTCCTTTCCTGAGCAATGTGTCTCATCAGAAAAGGGCTTAGTGCATCAGAAGATATTTTTTAAAGGATAACTGTGTAAGTTCAAATTGTGAAATCACTTGGACTCATATTAAATAACACTACATATTCTGCCTTCATGAGTTGCTGTGCCTGTCCTTTGTGCAACAACTAAACTTGATTCTTCTCTGGAAGTAATTTAGCAAGAATTTAGATCTCTATATGATCTATAAATAAAAATAAATGAAAATAAATATATTTTGCACTAAAAGGAGGTCACCGAGTGTGCATTGGTGACAGATTACTATAGGTCAGAGGAAAGAAATCAACAGTTTTGAAATAATGAACTTCTGCAGGGAAAATTTGCAGCAGGAAATCCCATTTTGGGCAATGCTGCAAATGAAGGACTTCTGTCATTCAGCGAGGACTTCAACAAGTCCTTCCTGAGGGAAAAGGTTAGGCGCTCACCACAGACAGCTTTAGGCAATTTATCTGTTCCCGTTATAAGGTTATTTCATCACCCTGGACTTACACTGCAGGAGTGTTTGTGAGCGAAGATTAAGTACCACTAAGGTTATCACATTGTAACAAAGCACGTGGGTACTTAAAAACCATGAGAAAACAGCTGTGCCTGTTCTGTTGGAGGGAAGCAGGCAGGTGTAAAGTATTAGTTGATGTTTTAAATAGATTCAGCCTAGTAGGAGCAGAGATGGACTCTGCTGGAAGAAATTGAAGAAGTGTAGGAAGTAGGATTGTTTTTATGGCAACCAGCACCTTCTAACCTTCTGCCTTCTAATTTTGGAGATGAGAGAAGTGGAACTTTCTTTAAAAAGGACTCGTGAAATGTCAGTTAAAAACTAAACTTTGTTATGCTAGTCCTGTAGCTATCTTGTTTATCCCACATTCCCCTTAGAAATCTTGCTAATAAATTGGGGAAAAAATATAAACACTCATTAATCTGTTTGTGAAAGAAGGAAGAGAGTCTCTGCTGAAGAGCAGGTGCGTGCTTGAGGGCTTGGGATGGCTCGTTCTCCTTCTGCCCCCGTGAAGCCGCTTGGCGGGGCTGCCGAGGCGG